>VUQJ01033811.1:14648-30842 GCA_015108635.1 Andinoacara biseriatus | reverse complement strand
AAAAAAAAAAAAAAAATATAAAAAAAATATATATATATATATATATATATATATATATATATATATATATATGGTGTCAGCTTTGTATTTTACATTCAGCTAAAGCAAAATATACTTTAGAACTTCATATGCCTCCAGACTGCACAATGTTTCCAATTATGTGAAAAGCAGCCATATCTCTCCCCTGGGACACGGATAAGAATGAAACCAAGTCTGAGTTACTTGCCAGTGTGTTTCGGCTTTATTACACGTGCTGATACAGTCAAAACTAGCAGAACAGACAAACACAACAACTACGCAGTGCTTGGAAATGTGCAACTAATAACAGATTTGTAAACTTTGTATTTCAAAATCATAAATCTTTAGGCAGCAAGTTGCCACCTCTGCTTCTGCTTTCTGGCTGTGGTCCCGTTTAAAGATCTGGAGTGTGTCTACATGTTTTTGAGCAAAACTTTGGATCTCTGCTTTTCTTTCTAGCTTGGCAGGCCAATGGGCTACAAATAAAGATCTAGTCAAAATAGATATGGCTGGCTTGATGTGGAGGCAGAGGACACCATTGTTAGCTAACAGATACTAAGATACAGACAGTGAATAAGGAAAAAAAAAAAAGAAGAAACATTTATTAATAGTCAGAGTGAGGCAGTGGAGGAAGGATATTGATTCTTTACTAAAGAAGAAACATCAATATCACAATAAGTAAGTCCTGCATTCAAAACATGAAAAGTATCAACATGCCTTAAGGATCAAGAGTACAATATGCAGAAATACAGTGCTGTGCAAAAGTCTCGAGCCACCCCTCATTTCTTTATATGTACAATTCTAATGAGCCCACAAGTCAGTATTTGGTATGGACATCTTTATTGATGAATACAACCTGAACTCTCTTTTGCAGATTTCTTTTAATTTCTTTAAGCAGTCTTCAGGAATAGTTCTCCAGGCTTCTTGAAGGACAGTCAAAGCTACCTTTTTTTCTGTTCTCTATGAAGATCCCACACTGTTTCAGTAATGTTGGTTTCGTGCTCTGGGGAGCCCAATCCATGATTGATCACTGTTCCATTGTGTGTTTTTATATCCAGGTATGCTTTTACTGCATTGGCAGTGTGTTTGGGATTTTCTGTGTACATAATTCCATCCTCAGTCTTTTCTCTCCATTTCCATTCCTTAAGAATTACTTTTCTGATTAAGCTTTGGTGAACAGTAGATATATTAAGTGAAGGGCCAGATGCATCTATCAGGTCCTGTGTCAGATCTTTGCTGGATTTTTTCCTATTTCTTAAGGATGTGGCTTTTTAGATTATGTTCATCTGCTGTAGATAGCTTTTTTTTTTAGGCTTGACACTTCTTCTTTTGTCCTGCACTTGTCCAGTTTACTCAAAGTTCTTAAGGACACACTGCACACCATGCTGAGATATGGCATAGGTTTTCAGCTAATAGCTCTGTGGGAATCACATCGTTGGTGCAGAAATGCTGTTACACTGTGTTATTTTTGGCACTTTCATAGATCCAACTGAAGAAACTGGAACAAATGATAATTTCACAAAAGGCTGCCAGCACCTAATAATGCAAATTACAAGGCATTCTCTGCAAAGTTATGTCTTATGTGTAGATACAACACTGGTTCATCCCTCGAGTTATGTTCCTTTTTTATGCTTGAATGATTCCACTGAAAATGGTCAGGTACAAGGACTGGAGTGAAAATGAGTGAAAAAGCAGCCAAAATCATTGAAAGACCTTCAGAAATCTGGAGAACTATTGCTCAAGACCACTTTAAAAACTTACGAGAGTCTGTCTCCTTGGAAGCAAAATACAAAGAATGGAGGGTGACACAAGACTTAAGCAAAGTACTGCATTATCATGCACCACATTATTTGGTTACTTGAATTGTTGTATCATTCTAGTATTGGACTATCTCCCTTCAAGCTGTTGCTAAACTCACAGAAAATGGAACTGCTTGAGTTAAGTGTGTGTACTTAAAAAAGTAAGTATTACACATGGAAAAAAAAGATGAAAAGCATGACTCAGTATGTAAGCTTCACTAGGAAAGAAGTGGGAGAGATAATTCAAGCAGAAGAAAATGGGTGTATATGCAGAAAGACAGCAGGATCCAGAGGGAGCGAGGAAGCCAAAAAGCGATGAGGTTAGAGCATGGGTTAGAGTGACAGATGGAGAGGGAGAGGAACCAAATGCAGAGAATGGTGGTTAAAGCTAAAAAAGAAGAGGGAGGAGGTTGGTGATGATTTTGGATAAGATATAAATAGACAGGCACTATAATTTCCTTTAACATGCAAGTTTATGAATTCAAACTGCTTATGAATCTAATTACATGGGTAATTTTCCAATAGATACCCACAAAACTAAGCCCGAAATACCTGCTGCACACATCAGGCTCAAGTGGCATTGGTTCCACCAAGTCCATGTAAATTAACCAATTTTGTTCACACTGCAATGTTGTGTTGGCATTTTCATCTGCAACCATTCACATCAAATTTAAACTCATTTAAACTGCCATCCCTGTGTATTGTTATTACCACCTCAAGGTCAAAAAATTAAACACGAGTTGGTTTCGGTTTCCAAAAAAGCTGGGATGTGGTGTAAAAAAAAAAAGAGAATAAGAGAATGTAAAATTTCAACACATATATTTATTTTTAATAGAAAATGCTGCAAAGACAACATGTTGAAACAGATTTTTCTTTTTTTTTTTTTTTGCTGTTTATGAACAAAAAGTGTTGTATTTATTAGTTTTGAGCATGTCAGTGAGTCACAGTCTTTTAGAAGTAAAGCTGAGGAGGGGATCACCAGTCTGTGATGTAGAAAGTTTGGAAAAATATTTGAGGATTTCATTTTTGGTGTATACAAAGGATAAGTCCCTAAACCATTAATGAATGGTCATGATCGTTGGGACCTCTTTATTAAAAACAGACATGACTGTGTCCATAAAATTACTTCATGGGAAAACTTAAAAAAAAAACATCATTGGTGAAAAAAATTTGCCACTGCACATTTTCAGTTTGAGGTAGAATTTAAAAGATTTTTTTCAGTAAAGGCTGAAACCCCCCACCCCAAAAAAAACCCATCAAATCTGTAATAATACAGCACAACGTACCAAGGAATTTTCTGTAATTTTTAAAAACCAACTATCAATTAGGGGAAAAAAAGTACTTTACAGTTTTTTCCTGTTTTTTATGGATTTATTTTTACAGTGTATGTTTTACTTTTCTCTCCTTTCCTTGTATAACTTGGGAGCAGTAGGATTTTATGATATTGTAATATAGTGGTCTTTATTTAAAGTTACAGTTTTCATTATTCAATTTACAGAAAACTGGAGCAGTTTGTACTTACGGTAACACTGGGGTAAAAAAAAAAGAAAAAAGGAAAAAGTGCGCTTGGGTTGTGCATTGGCAAACGATAAAATAACTGCAAAAACAAAACATAAAACAACATCTAGAGTATTCCATCCTATCACTTCTTAGAATTGAAATGATAGTTACTGTGCAGTACTGTTATGAAATGTCTAAACAAGAGTGCATGAGCAGGCCACTAAAATGAACATCGGTGCCTACTAAATGGTAGCTACAAAGATGGCTCGCTGCTGTTTGTGGAACCAGTATATCATGACACAGCTCATGAATTTTTGTTCCCAATACTTACAACATATGCTGAACTGTGCAAATATCAAAGTATGAAATTAAATGAACATGCACTAAAATGCATGATGTGGGGAAACGCCTGCTTGTGCATATAAACAAGCAACACATTTCATCCCGTCTGTTGCACATTGTTATTACTGCTTTGAAAATCATCCCTTTGCAATCTGCTTTGTGTCTTCTGACACTGATGATGCCTGCAAGATAAAAGTGAGTGAAAGAATCACACAGACACTGTCCAATGAACTGTCGGCGAAAGACAAAAACAATACCCTAAAGAAAGAAAATGTCCCTTTTATTCTAAAAAGCAGATGTTTTTGTTTCACATCAAAACACACTCGTCTCCATTTTCATAAGACTACATCATCACAGTTTGCTTCAGATATGCTGCTGCTGGAAATTGCTGTTTATGGAGTTATTAGTCCCTAAGGTCACAAATTAATTAGGTAAGAGGACTGTTTTGTGTGTGATTTTTTTTTTTTGTGCACTACATTCCCTAAAAATTGACTCAAAAGTTTAAAGAAGTTACTTAAATGCAGCACCTTGGCTATGTTATGGATTTTGATCATGTTACGTTTACTGGTCTGCTGACGTGTTACTTTTCAAACGGCCCTACTTTCCCTTCCCTGCAATGTGAATTATATATCAGATTGTGAGCTATCGATTGTTTCTCTGCAGCTATTTTGTCCCTAGCAAAGATGGCCTTGGTACATAAGAAAAGAATAATCTAATCTCACTGGGAATTCATTCAACACTTTAAAATGATTATTCTGGTAGTGGAGGTGCAGTTGAGGAATAATGGAGGTTTGTAAAAAGCGTGCGTGTGTGTGAAGGAGAGGATATGAGAGACAGAGATCAGGCTGTGGATGTAGATGTATTGACTTTATATTAATATTCCTACTTTTTGCATGGGAGAGAAAGAGAAATGGTTTAAAAAAAATACAACCTCAAGCAAGCAAGAGAACTGGTATAAAATCTGAATGTTGATGTTGTAGACATATGTTCCTCTCGTCCTATGTTCGGATGTTCTTGTGAAAGTGCATGTGTGTGCACTTTTAAAAGAGATTTGCGTGTGTGGTCTGTGCACGCCGGTGTCAGTGAGCACTGGCTTCTGTAAGTGAGTGGGAAGCAGAGCGGCAGGAGGCTTGGCAGATGGAGGGAGGTGTAGCACACTGATTCCCATGAAGGCACCTGCAGGTCAGGTTTGAAAGCAGGACTGGAGTTTTTGATTCTAGAAGTATTAACAAGATGCAGGTCAGCTGCACACAGCGGAGTATTACTTGCTTTTTCCTACTCCTAGCTTTCAGTAGGGAATTAGTCTGACTTTCACTCTTTTTTCTTTCTTTTTGTTGACAGTTTATAACATTTCAGATTTGACCACTACCTGGAAAATTGTGCTATGATAAATTATGTGTGATAAAGCAGAAAGAGGACATTTTATGTCAGATTCTCAATATTCTTTTACAAGGCTTTTGCTATCCATGTACTCTCTTCTGTGGAAGCTCAAAATCAGTGTCAGGTGAGAGACATTGTATAAAAATGGTAGAGCCACTTTTAATAATGATGATACTCAATTGTAAAATTTTGCTGGGCTACTCAGTTTCCTTTGAGTACTTTAGTTTCAGGCACTTAACAGGTAAATCATCCTTTAAAAACACCCACCCCCTTGTTTTTGTTTTGTTTTTTATTTCAAATATTCTCTGTCTGAACGTGTCACAGATGTCTCACAGGTTCACTTAAAAAAATTAAAACCTTCATCCCTGAAATGTTTTTGAATTGCTTTGAGCCCCTTATGATCAAACACATATTTGAAGGACAGACTCAGTTGGTAACTAAAACTCTGCAGGGAATGAGTTGGATTATCTCAAAATGGTGCTCTGTCAGAAAAACTGCTCCAGCTAGTTCTCATGAATACCACAGCGGGAGATAGGCATGACTTTTTTTTTCCAAGCCTATAAAATTGGTAGTTCTTCTAATACGTTTACACTTTTTAAAATCTATAGATCACATTCACAGTCTAGTTTAGTTAAATGCTTGCTGGTAGAGTTGTGTGATGAGCGAGATACCACAGAGCCTCCTTTTTGACTCAAATGGGGAACAGAATATGCAAGTATAGATACTAGGGATCTTCGACAAGATACCTAATTAAGTTTGAGGTACTAACCCAAATATCAACAGAGGCTGTGTGTCTCCCTTAATAAAAAAGTCCGACATTAAAGAATTAAAAATCATATTTATAGTCAGTCTGGCTCAAAAAATTTTTTTTTAAATCTCTATGGATAGTTTCCCCTTTTCTTCCAACTGTAGGGTAACCAGATGTCCCCCTTGAACAGGGCCTGCACAGCATTTTTATTCCTCATCCCCCTGTCCCACATTCTGGCTGGTTCTGCTGGACATGCACTTTTCTAAATACTTTTTATTATAGAAGAAGGTCAGCCTGTCTAATGACATACTCATCAAAGAAAGTTACAAGTCACCAAAAAGTCACAAGGCTATGCAGATTTTGTTGAATATGATAGAAACTACCACAAAGGAAATAAAGCGGCAGAATTACTAGAGCTATTTTTTCAGTTTTGCAAATCTCTCTTCCACTATTGGTGTATTTGTGTGCCTTCCAGATTTATGCTTTTCCTGGGGTCAAGGCTATGACAATACCTCAATGTTTTCTTTGAAACAGCTGAGCTAAAAAAAAAAAAGGGCATTCGTCATTTTTTCCAGTTTAATAATCAGAAAAACTCATAGCTTCATTCTACTTTAGTTAGAACTGTATTCAGAAATCTGCAGTTAAATAAATTTAAAAGTAGCTTTAAAAGTAACACTCTGTATGACACTGAAGTATTAAACACAAGGGCCCTTATTTAAACTTGAGAGTGGAGGTTATTTATGGGAACATGCCTCTGACATAATGACCCATACACCAAAGCTTTGGAAGGTGTTAGCATGTTTTTTTTTCTTCAAATGATTATAATAATGTATCCAAGCTTCCTCTATGACAATAACCCTTCACCAGCAGAGACAGCCATCTTGTGCCTCCAATCAAATACAGTTTCCCCAGTGACCTTGCTGTTTTTCCATTTAAATCCACCAAACAACAGCTTGGATGCAAACAAATAAATAAATAAAAATACTAGAAAAGTAGGATTAAAACAGCACTTAAAATAGCAAAGCCATTAGTTTAATTTTTTACAGAGCTAAACCACACTCTTGAAATCTGGGCCAAGGCTTCCATCATAACGTCCTCATAAAATCTCATCTTTTAGATATCAGCATTACTAATTCAAACTCAGGTGTGACGGCACTGCCTGTCTGTGCAACTCCCGTTTATCTTTTTAGAGGGAGAAAAACAGAAAAAAAACCATCACATCCATCCAAACATGAGTGACAAAGGCATACTCACTCCACCCAGGTTAACCTCTCCTTTGCCTCCACTGGAGAACTGGCTGGTCAGGTGATATAACATAGTGCGTCCACGCTTCCTGGCGTCACTGAAGTGAGAACTGCTCTTCCTCCTGTGCCTCTTGTCCTCTGAAACTGTTACATAGAGTCACATGTCAGTTAGATCACAAGGTTGTAAAGTTGTTGGGTGATTGCGATAAAGGAAGAGCATATGGTGCCATCTAATGCAACACCTTTGCTACACTTTTGTTTTTAGATTCTGGCATTTTGTTGTGAAGCACTCTGTTATGTTTATCTTGAAAGGTGCTATACAAATAAAATTGTACTTAATTTATTACTTTACTTACCTGAAATTTTTCTCTGGTGTAGTTCAACAGCTAAGACACAAAAACACAACCACCACTATCCTAAGACTTACATCCAAATGCATTATGTTTGTTTCCCCTGGCATAATGCTTGGTATTTGTGGCAGACTGCATTCAGGTTCCACTTGAAGACACATTAGCTTTCGAATCAAACTCCCTATTGGAAACAACTGTCTGAGTTCAGCGAACGACTGCCAGCCCAAACAAAACAAAAGATGTGACAGTGATGAACAAGAATATACAGAGGAAATGAAAGCTAGGGGCCCGAGTATGACCTGCTCGTAAATCATGGTAATAGTAAGCAAACAAAGGGAGTTATTTTCTGTAAACAAGTCACAACAACTCACCCTCCTTCTTGCTGTTGTAGTGGCCCTTTTCATAGGTGTCGGTGATGTCTTTGAATGAGAAGAGGAAGAGAACCATTTCGCCCTTCTCGTTTTTTATGGGCACAATGTCTAACAGACACCAGAAGGCCACACCTGGTGCAGAAGCAGAAAGGAGCATTTAGTAATGACTTTCCTTTTACCTCATCTGGAGACAATTCCTCAAAAGATATATCCAGTGTAGTATGAAAAAAGAACTTTAAATAAATGAATAAATCCTTTGGGTGCCCCAAAATAGCCTCTATGAAACAATGACACGTGACACGTAAAAGCTCTCTATCGCTCCTACACTGAAGAAAGAGACGCAGGATTGAAGAGACTTTTGTTTGTTTTGTTTGTCCTCCCTTTGTCTTTCATTCCTCTTTCCTTCTCCTCCTCCTTTTTCTTCACCTTCTCTCCCTTCTTGCTCACCAAGCAGGTGTGTCATCCTCTTTATACAGTACTGTGAAAAACTATTTACAAAGCCATTTCTAAGGCTTTGGGACTCCAGCAAACCACGGTGAGAGCCATTATACACAAATGGAGGAAACTCAGAACAATGGTAATCTTCCCAGGAGTGGAACAACCTACTAAAATTACTCCGAGAGCGCACTAACGACTCATCCAGGTAGTCACAAAGGAACAAAGTCCTTGCCTCAGTTAAGATCAGCGTTCATGAGACTCTGTGAAAATGGCATCTGTGGGAGAGTTCTAAGGCAAAAACTACTGCTGACCAAAACACAAAGGCTTGTCTCACATTTGCTAAAAAAAATCTTGATGTTTCCCAAAAAATTTGGGAAAGCATTCTGTGGACTGACCGAACAAAAATGTTACTTTTTGGAAAGTTTGAGTCCCGTTACACCTGACATAAAACTAACACATGGTGGTGGTGATGTGATGGTTTGGGGCTGCTTTTCTGCTTCAGGACCTCGACGAGTTGATGGAACCATGATTTCTGCTCTCTACCAGAAAATCCAGCAGGAAAATGTCTGGCCATCAGTTCGTGTCCTGCAGCCCAAGCACACTTTGGGTTTTGCAGTAATCTGAAACATACCATCAAACAAGTCCATCTCTGAATGGCTTAAAAAACAAAAAACAAAATGAAGGTTCTGCAGTGGTCCAGTCAAAGTCCAGTCCCATTGAGATGCTTTGGCATGACCTCACAGAGGCTGTTCATGTTCAAAAACCCTCCAGTGTGGCTGAATTAAAGCAATTCTGCAATAAAGAGTGGGACAGAATTCTTCCACAGTGATATGAAAGACTCACTGTTTTGGTTGTTTTGTGGTCAGTCTTTTTTCTGGTTGATTTGCAATGGTTCAATTTAACTTCCAATAAGAGGCATTGCAAAGCGAGACCTTTGTTTGGGGATGTACATTGTTAATGTATCTCCTTAATGACTTTAGTTTCTCAATCCAAGGCATGAGATTTCACACATCATGTCAGCTTTCAGCATCACTGAACTGTGGCTGCTTGTCAAGTACGGCATAGCCTTTTTATAAATATGCCTCAAATTAGATATGGATAGAGATCCGTAGGATAGAACACAAAGTGAAAGAGAAAGTCAGAGATCTGGATTTAACAAGTCAGAGAGGGAAGGAAGAACACAGATTCAAGACCTCACCAGAAACCAGTATGCTCATTAGCACACTCTGTAGAAATTGTGCTCTGCCACCAAACAGTTGTTTCACATCTTCTTTAGTGTCTCTAGTGTGCTTGTTCATGTGTGAAGCACAGACAGGGAGAAAAAAAGAAGAGGAGAAAACAGTGTAGATGATGGTGTTTCAATGCAAGACTGTTGGTATAAATACAACAGGCAGCAAGGCAGCAAGCCATTTGTGAGTTGTTGTGCTTACAAGCTGCACACACTAGAGGACTGTGTGTGTGTGTGTGTGTGTGTGTGTGTGTGTGTGTGTGTGTGTGTGTGTGTGTGTGTGCGTGCGTGCGTGCGTGTGCCTGCGTGTGTGCACTGAATTCCTATAGGAACAGACTTCTTCATATACTGTAACAGTTGTGAATTTGCCAATTGAGATTGTAGCTTTAAAACTGTATTCTCTTTTTAAGTTTCACAGTGTCTTCTATTCTTCCTCTTTTTTAATGGTTGTTTTTCATTATTTGTGGTTTATTAAAAATGACTGAGCCTTTCTGTTCTTAGTTTTAGTAGTATTGCCATACTTTTACTTACTGTACAGTAAGAAAAAGAAGATAAAAGAAGCAGTTGTGTTTCATTAAAGGCCAGATTTGACAATCCAGCTGCATAATAAGAGGTTCAAACACCCTGAGGATGCAGGTTTGAGTCTCTGTCGAATGAACATAATCCTTCGTGCCAATCAGGGAGGCTTAAACACTGTCGTATGTTCTCTCCTAACGTATGACATCATATTCAGAGCCAGAAGGATTAGAGAGAAGTTAGAAGGACGGAGGTAATTCAAGACACTGTGTACAGTACCTTATCCCGCATTAGGAAAGCATGATTAGCTGTGGAAATAGGGTACACAACTATACTTCTCCCTCCTCCTTGAACCACTCACTCTCTCTTAATCTTATTGTTGTGTATTAATTAAAATGAAAATTAAGGAACACCAACTCTCTAAAAAGTACATAGGGCACTGCTGAACTGCACTTTTAAATTCTGCATTCATAATCCAACCAGAACATTCAGCTCTCATCTAAAAATAAATGCACTCTTCATGATGTTGAGGGGGAAAAAAAATTTCTTTCTCATTTTGATCACACTGCAATTTGGTCAAACCAGAACAATCTAGTTAAAAATACTGGACCAGCTGAGCAAAAAACTTAAATATGTACTGGGATCTACTTTATCTCTACATCCTTTATGCACCTACCATTCTTCTTGTAAAAGTGGACCTCAGCCTGGTACTCTTCTCGGCTCTCCAGAGCCTTCTCCATTTGCTGGGCCACATGCTCACTGGTGTTGGCCCCGTACAGGAATCGGCAGCTGCAGTTCTTCTGCATCACCTCAGTTCTTGTAAAGCCCGTCAGTTCACAGAAGCCATCTGAGCAGTAGACAATGGGATAACCGCGGTGGCCCTGGGCATTGCCCAACAGGAAGTTACTGTCTGTGAGGGGAAAATAAGAAGGTAAAGATGTGTAAGAAGTAGAGGCAGATTTTTTTTTGACATGCGTTTGTGAAACTGAGAGCTTTTTGATATGAATGTCAGTAACAAGCAAGGCCAAACTCTTTGCATCATTTTTAGCCTGGTATTTAATACATTATCTCTTCTTTGCACCGGGAAACAGTCTGGTTAGTTCTTTGAAATTACGTCAAAGATTTTCAAAGAAAACATGAATCAGACTTTAGCATAGACTCAATTAATTTCCACAAGCCTTCATCAGCATATTTCTGAGGTTTGCTGGTGGTTGTTAGGACTGGTAAGTGCAGCTGGAAAAAAAACCTAGCATGATGGGCTGCAGATGGTATGACATGAAAGAGGCAATTGGTATTTAAGAGAATCAAGGTTAGTCACTGATTTTCCCACTGAGATTTAGTCTTACTTAATTTGAGGGTATGAATTGAGAAAAGATTTGACCCTTCAATTTTAAAATGGACTGGATAGCACAGAGGTGTAAGAAACTGGAAATGTACCAGTGGAATATAAACATGAACATGAAATATGAAAAAAAGAAGCAAATGCTTTAAGAATGTCCAATCTAAAGTCACACTCAATTTCACCTTCTTGTAATGTGTTTCTCCACCTGTTTATATTGATGGTACTGATATAATGCCATGTTTATGGACCAGCAGATTAGAAAAACAATGTACCTCAATGAAAGATCCTGAAAATCTATGCATGTAAATGTGAAATTAAAGTGGTGGAATATTAAGTCCATTGTGCAGGATTTTATATGTGAATATGTATATGTGGATATTGGCTCTACACATGATTATTCTGCACCAAAACAGCTTTGCTTTGGTTCTGTTTCATATTATGCCTTCAGCACCACGGACAGCTCTCTTTCTAACGTTGTTTCTTTGCTCTTGTTTAGTTATGTCTGCAGGACATAAAGATACAAAAATAGTTCTCTGGTCTGGCATCTTATTCCAGTAAATCAAAGCTGCAGCATTCACAGACTCTAAATTTGTTCTGCATACCTACATTTATTAATGTTGGTGATAGCACAGAGTTTGACGTCACGCTCCCTCAAATGCTGCAAGCATGCGACCTTGCTGCAGTGTGATTGCTTTGTTTGGCAAACATTGTGGTTATCTGTCTACCAGAATGTCTAGTGGGAAGAGGACTGATATACAATTCAATGTGAGAAATTCCTTTTTCCAAAATACAATACATAGAAGCATATTCATAGTAACTCATGTAATATACAGTTAATTTAATTTGAATAACACTATTTTCAGTCACTGAGCTGATATTGTCATTTTGTTTCCTTATTTATTTTCTTTGTGGAACACAGACAAACCCATATTTCAATCTCTTTTGCACAACTATGCAACAAAGAAGATAAAATAATTATCAGTCTCCAGTTTTGTGTCCTAACAAAGGCTCAGTGAATGTTGAACAACCACCAGCTTACAGTTCAACAGATACTGTAGCTGAACCTGTCAGCATGAAAGGTATGGGCTTGCATTATGTTGTCCATTCACAGTAGATACAGTGTGGATCCCATTAAAGAGATATTTCATACTTTATAAAATAGACTGAACAATGCTTTCAAGATATTCCTTTGACTTAATGCTTGCGAAAAAATATCTCTGGCTTGAGATCTGGTGTATTGAAAGGGTCATAACATGTATCTACTGTTTTGGCTGCAATAATCAAGAAGCATTTATACATATTTGCTTGTTAATTCTTTGCACAAGTCACAAGGCCTTGGGGAAACAACAGACGTCTCTCTGTTCTCTGCTGCTAAACTCAAAACATCAGACTGCAGATTTCCTGCCCAGAGAGCAAGAGGCAGCACACTGACAGACAGACAGACTGCTCTGAATTCTCACGATTCCACAGAGAGAAAGTCTAAGAAGGAGTATTAAACAGCTGCTACCATACTTTCCACAATCTAGCACTTTAATTGGCCAGGCTGAACAGAAAGCAGTCCACAGGGGATGTCTTTTCTGAGTGGTGACAACCTTTCTTGGGTGTGCAGCGAGCAGCAACTAAACTGTCACTGTGGAATTATGGAAAGAGACAGGCATTAGGCTGATCCATCAACAGCCTATCTATGCCATGGCTTGCTGCTGTTCAGGAAGGAGAAACTGTACTATTTCTGTTCCATAGTCTGCTGCAGATCTTTGTGAACATGAACAGTTTCATGACCAAAGAGTCACAACTGTATTTTTTTTTAATGATACTCTATATATGAAGTTTTTTGTAGGTGAAGTCCCAACTCTGAATACAAAGTGTCCTGAAACTCACATTCACATATAAAAAGAAAAACTAGAAACAATGGTGGAACAAGATGTGATTGCTGATCCAGCTGGAAAAAAAAGAAACATGGCCTCTTTTTCATGTTCTATAAATTCCTAACACCCTAACTCAGTGAGCCAGCAAGTGTCAGAGAGCAACTGCATTCATCTCTGGTTTATGTAATGTTTACCTAAGAATAGGTACATCTTTACTCAGCATCCCTAAATCGGTCCTTTAAGTAGGTCAAGGGCAGGGGTAGTCATTAATCACTTTGTAAGGAAACATTAAAACCAGTGGGCTATGAAGGAAAAACTTTTATGCTGTGTTTGGAGGTATGCAAAGTTTTCAGGATGATTTAGACAACTTTTCACGGTTAAAGTTCAGATGTGTAAAAAACAAAGGTTTTATTACAATGTACTAATGTTTGGAGAGGAGTTAGCAGTTTGCACTTCTAGTCCCGCTAATTGTGGTCAGTGTTTGTGTTTTTGTTATTAGTTATCAGGTAATGAATAAACATAGATCAAGGGTGTTGAACCTGTTAGCCACTGGAGATGGGAAAATTGCCTCAGTTAAGGTGATTGGCACTGATATAGACACAAAAATATCTAGTTATAAATTTCAAATTAAAAAAAAAAGAAGAAGATTAGAGGAAAATTGAGAATTTAACAGTGTGGACAGATTTGTTTGCTTTCACCACCAACGCTGCTGGCTTCCTAGTATGCTTGATATGCGGCTGGACTTCTGTCAAAATCAAATTGAAACTTTCCTTCTTTTTTTTTTTTGCTTACTTTTGCTATATTTAAAGCTATTAGACTGCTTATCTGTTTACTGATTATCAAAGGAGGCTCATTTTAATTTGATCCTGAGGGGGCAGAGCTTTATATTTATATATTGTACCTGCTATTATCCATTTCCCCCTCCACTTCACAATAGTTCCATTTTATTGATAATTAAAACATATAATTCCAATAAGCAAACTGTTTTAGCTGACATTGTTATACAATTTAACGAGTGTGACAAAAACATGGTGTTATTGTAATGAAAATGCAAAATTAAAATACTAAATAATCATTATTTACCCCACTGCAGAGAAGTCAGATGTGGTAAACCATTTCTGTGAGGTAGCTAGGCTGTGTCACCTTCATTAAGATAAGCTACGATATGCTTTATTTAGCACAAAGTTGGGAAAATCGTTTGTCACAGCAGGTGAAAAATTAGGTTAAAAAGAAAAAACATAAAACAAATACCTTAAATACAGAGACATATAAGGATCAATCATGTTTTTGGTTGGGGTAGCCCTACAATGGTGTTTTCCCTTTGTGAGTGCATTTACACTTGAAAAATTCAAAGCATTGTTAATTTGTGAACAGTTAAAAAAACATGAGATTATAGCCAGCATTTGATAGCTGAGCGTAACTTATCATAAAGTCTGATATTGGAAGTTACATGCTAGACTTTAGACTCCAGCAAGCCACTGCTTCCTACAAATGGTCAAACAGTTTACACCATACGTTTGTATACCGTATGTATAACTAACATGATATACATTATACTGTATATTAGTGAGTTTTAGAGGCATTGGACAAAACCAGGCTAACCTTTCTGCTGTGGAGGCCGTTTGAGAACAGTGAGCTCATTGTTGAAGAAACCAGTTAGAAATGATTTGAGCTTTGTGGCGTGCTACATTAGCTTTAAGACTTTACTACAAGCTTGTGTGAATTGTGAATCAGTTTCCGGTTCTTAGCAGACAGGAGTAGCATCCCGGTGTTGTCTTCTGCTGCTGTAGACCATCTGTTTCCTGGTTCAAGGTGCTGTGCATTCAGAGATGCATACCTTGGCTGTAACGGGGGAGTTATTGTTGCCCTCCTCTCAGCTGGAAGCAGTCTGACCATTCTGCTTTGACCTCTGGCATCAGCAGGGTATCTTCAGAGAATTGCTGCTTATTGGCTGTTTTCTTTTTCAGACCAATCTCTGTAAACCCTGGAGATGGCTGTGTGGAAAATCTGAACTACTCAGACCAGCCCGTCTGCCACCAACAACCGTGCCACGTTTAAAGTCACATCAATCACTTTCTTTCTTCTGATGCTTGGTTTGAACTTTTCCAAAAAGTTAAAATATAAATTTAATATATGGATGTGTGTTCAGGTTCACAGTGAATAATTTTATTTACTCCAGCTTCTACAGCGGAAGCTTATTTTTCCTTTCGTTTAATAAGCAGTCCAGCATCCACATGAACTACAGTATAAACAGACTCTATGTGCTTGTGTGTGTGTGCGTGCACGCTTGTGTGTGTGACTGTAACAATGCCTCAATTCTTAGTCTGTAATCCTCTGAGGGATATTGCTTCCAGTAGCCGCTCAGCTGCTACAGCTTCCTTAATTACACATCTGTGCTGACGCGCTACAACTGTAATCTGACATGATGACACTACATGCTACTGCTAACATCAAGCAGCCAACCTCATGTCCATATAAGAGTTCTTCTGTGTATAAAAGACAGATGAAGCCCAAGAGGCTTGGCCACTTCCTCAGAAACTAATTACTACTCAGTAGCATGTAATTACTTATTGGGGCAGATGGGTGAGGGCAAAAGGAGGAGTGGACTTGCATGGGAAAAGGTCACTGGTCTGGCAAGATGCACGTGGAAAAAATCAGTCACTTTGATATCAGTGATTGATAAAGGCATTTGAATTACACACAATAACAAAATTAAAAAAAAAACAGTTTTCAGAGTTATACTTTTTTTAAACGTACTGCGCTGTCGTGATCTGACTCCTGTTTAAGGTTAAAAAAAAACTGCAGTTATATGGCGCGTTTATACCAAGAACAGTGCAAAGTGCTTTACAAAACCTCACACCCACTCACACCTAAATTCACACACCGATGGAGGTGGAGCTGCAATATAAGGTGCAGACCTGCACATGAGAAGCAGATTTATTTTGGTGTCTTGCTCAAAAACACCAACATGCGTGGAGCAGGCTACCTGGGGACTCAACCACCAACCTGAACAATTACAGCAGAGCCTATTCCAAATTTATAGATCAAACTTT
>VUQJ01033807.1:16937-27851 GCA_015108635.1 Andinoacara biseriatus | reverse complement strand
TTGTTTCCCTGGAAGATGAGACTTTGTACACACACACACACACACACACACACACACACACACACACACACATATACAAAAGAAAGCTGCAGCTCATCTTTTGGCAGAATAAAAAATAGTTTCAATAGCATAATAATCTATACACTTTAAGGACCATCTCTACTTCACATCCATGGCACGTTTAGAATCACCAATGGGCCTAACATGTCATGTCTTTGGACTGTTGGAGGAAGCTCAAACACCACAGAGAAAGGCCTCCAGCCCACTGTATCAACCTGTCACCGGCTGAATATATATTATAAGCATTAATTAATGTGAATGGGATGAGATAGCTTGGGGAGGATGTGCATTTTTCTATCCAGGTGTAGAGAAAATGTAGGCCTTAACTCACCTTTTAAGATGAATTGGAAGGACAAGATCCAGGCAATCAACACCTGGTTGTCAGATACCGTGCTGGGAAAATATGCTGGCCAATGGAGGAGACAGAAGCCACTGACATCAAGACAAGAAAGCTCCTTACCATGCATGGAGGGTTTCACCCCTAATCCAGCAGAGACTGTACACTAAGCAGAACGAAGGAAGCCGAGGACTAGTTAGTGTCAGAACCACTATCCTAGGTGAAGCAACAAAGATCCATGAGTACATCAGGAAGAAGGCCTCAAATTTTTAAATTCCTCCCGTAACCATCAGCAACCAATTAGTCGAGGTGGTCAATCAGTACAAGTACCTTGGCACACTGATTGATGATAAACTCACGTTTGAGCCACAGGTCGATGCCGTGTGCAAGAAAGCACATCAGAGACTGTATTTTTATCATAAGCTCAGAAATTTTAATGTTGATCACACTTTTATGAGAATGTTTTATCTTTGTTTTATAGAATCTGTTTTAACTTTGTCTTTTATGTGTTGGTATGGGCTTTTAAATTTGAAGAACAGAAATCGTCTCCAGGGAATTGTTAAACTTTGCAGCAAGATTTCGGGGGTTTCCCTGAACAATCTGGGGGATGTCTATAAAGTCGGGATTTTAAGAAAAGCCCGCTCTATCCTGGCTGACTCCAGCCACCCTCTTCGTAGCCACTTCAGGTTACTCCCCTAAGGCCGCAGATGTGGTGCCACGGTCAAGGACCAATGGGTTCAAAAACTCTTGTTACCGTGGCAATAAGTGTATTAAACAACATGAGGTGATGTTTATTTTTATTCATTTATAATGAATTCATTTATTTTCTCATAAATGTGTGATTGCGGTTGTGTTCTGTTATTATTTTTATTGTCACTGCTAACTACAAAACTATTTCCCCCCCTGGGGATAATTAAGATTTCTTTGACCTTTGAATGATCGCACGCTTAGTGAGTACCTCAGGCAGCAGAAACCCAAGAAAGAAGAGGAGCAAGAACAGAAATCACCATGGAAGCACAGGCCTCTGCACACCCTCTGAGCATTGTACACTCTAACATTGTGTTGAATTTGCTGGGACATCCACTCCTGAGAAGATTGGCAGCTGTCTCGGATGCTTCCTACCCGTATATAATTTGTCTCACTGTAGAATGATGGACTTCAGATTGTTTAATAATCCTTCCCACACTGATGGGCAGCATCAACTGCTTCTCTGAGATAACTGCTGATTTGTTTCTTCCTTGGCACTGTGACAAACACCTGAACGTTCCAGACCTGCAAACTGCCAAAACCTCTGCTTTCTTATAGATGGTCACACTTGATGATGATCAAACTGATTAGCAGCACCTGAATGCTACTTACCCTCTTAATTCTTATGGAGGCAGTAAGAGTAAACTTACTTTTTCATGTCTGTATATAATTTATTTTATTTATCCATTCCATAAAAAGTAAGAGGTACAAATATCAGAGTGGTATCAAATTTCTCATTTAATCTAAGGACATAAATAACTGCTTTATTTTTTGTATTAACCTTGTAAACCTTGCCATATTGCTACATCTAAACAGAAATAACTGCTGCACTAGTAAAAAAAAAAAAAAATCACAGCAGTTCATGTGAGTTGTGATAATGATAATAGCAAGGACTTACTGTTTGTGAACAGTAAAGATAAAAGCAATTTCTGTGCCTGAACTTTAGCCAGAGCGGATGTGCCTTAGACCTGCTTTCTTTTTAAAGGCCATCAGGGCCACTGTTCCACTGTTTGTACAGCAATCTGTGAAAAAAACAAACCTACTTCTCACACTTTCCTGATGATTTTATGGTCCCAATTGCTAGTTTCAAGTTTTACTTAAAACAGAATGATGTTAACTTTATAAACAATGGTCTCGTGTAGAAAAAATAAATAAATAAAGCAGTGTTTGATTAATGGAGGGACTGCCTTGTGACTGACAAGATGCTACCATATGAGTGTGCAGCGTCTTTGGTGTCTCAGTCAGATTCACCTCTTGCTCCTGATGTCTAATTTAAATGGGACGGAATAGTGATGGCTCAAACATTACATCCATCTTCAATTTTTTTTTAAAAGTCTGTTTTCACATTAAAATAAGTAAGCTCAGTGCTCGGCTGCTTCCCTCCATCTCCACAAAATCAAATGGCAACACTGAATAGAGAGCAGCAGTCAATCAGAAACCTCTCAACCACTACAGCTCAGATATTTTTCCTTCCTTGGGGTTATTCCCCATGATGGCTGGAATGGGAGCCATTACACAGAGACAGGATATGGGGGATGAGTAAGTAAGTGAGGCAGATAGCAGACCAGACAGTAGTCTGCTGGTGTCCTGTGTAAGACTGAATGACGAGGACATTCAATATCTCTGATAAAAGTTAAATCAAATCCTTTCACTACATTCAGCTGTTGCTTAACTGAAGCATATATCCAACATGAGGGTATGGATAAAATGATTAAAAAAAAAAAGTCCATATTTGATGCTTGATTATACTCAAGTCTTCAGCTTGTGCTCAAACTTTGCTTGATAAAGCAAGAACAATAAGACAAAGAAAGAAAAAAAAATCCACTTAGAAAGTTTCCCGTGTGTACCGCAGAAAATACATATCCTAACATAGTATTTATTTCCTTATTGCAACTTAATATCAAAACCTTTTAGAAGCGAAACAGGAAAAAGTGATGATGTAGCAACATGTTTCAGAGTTTTTCCATTTACAACTGGTCAGATATGACTTTGCAAAATACTGTCACTGTTTTAAACCAGAGGAACCTTGAGACAAACTATGTCCCCTGATTTTAAACACATTTGTTTACTTCGTGGAAAGTGAAGTACATGAGAATGAATGCAGCATGTCGTGTGGTTTTACAGTCACTATCTGTGCTTCTTGCCGGTGTTCTTCTTCTTCAGAGACAGTATCCAAGCAGGGAGGGCAGTCCGCCGGGCCGGTGCCTCCGCCTCTGCTGCTGCCTGATGCACTTCAATCTCCTGCTCTGTCACAGAGTCCTCATCTGTTGCTATTGAATCATCCTCCAACTCTGAATCCTCCAGATCCATGTATGGAGGAGATTCTATGGCCAAAACTTCCTCCGAAAAACGAACCCGTCGGTTCTCCTCCACTCGCCTCTGAACCAAGAACAATGCATGGAACACAAAAAGCATTTGATTAAATATTACAGAGACTTTGATTATTATATATTTTGCTATTTTAGAATAATCTCATGTTTTCCCAAATCATTCCAGTCATTTCATTTTTGTGTATTAAAAAATACTTACTTAAAGACTTCATACAATTAACTTGTGAATTATTTACTGATTTGAGGCACTCTGTGGACAGTGACTTTTTAAAATTTCCAACCACAAGGAGGCGCTTCAATACACACTATCTTACCCTTTTTTTCATTGTCTCCATTGAGGATTCTGACTCCTGGGATGTGGTGTATTTGAGAACACTCTGGAGTACACGACCCACAGGATTAAAAGGGGGTGGAGAAAGAGAGGACGTATGAGGTTTTAGGGTATATAAAGGTATGGTATCCTCATTTTGTGACTCTCCTGTTTCAACCATCATCTGGCTGCTGGTAGAGTTCGGCGGAGACATGCCCCCCTCTGTAAAAATAGAGACAAAACAGACAGCTTGGTTTCTCTACCAGACTTATTAAAATTAAATGTCCCAAAAATGACAATTCTTTATTGATAACTGATTGTTAAGGTTGCTGCAGGACTAACCTTAAAAGAGAAACATTTTAAAACAGAATAATTCTGACCTTTGTCTGCCTGTTCTCCACTTATTTTGTCAGCTTTAGGCCTGTCGTCTCTATCAGCTGATTGATGTTGTCTCTTTCTGGTGACGGTGACTCGGCTCTTCGGTGTCTGGTTAAGCGGATTTTCTGCCGACTACAAAGAACAACAGAGAACAGGATGATCACAAATTTGTCATATAGTTATAGCTAAAAAATTGAAATATTAACTGGATGCACATGAGACATTTTGTTGATGAATATCTTACCACAACAAATGATGGAGGTCTTATTTGCTGTCCCAGTCTGCTCGCTCCAGGCTGCATATCTGGGTGGTTTTGACCATCTTCCATCGGTTCTGATTGGTCAGCCTGTTGCCGTTTTCCTCCCAAAAAGTCTATGTTTGGAGGTGGAAAAGTAACAGGTGGTGTTTGTGCCATGCTGAAGCCTATAGCTGGTGATGGCTCTGGACTCTTGTAGCTCCACTGGTTGCTCCCACCTCCAAATTGGTTCAAAATACCATTTGACTGAGCATTATTGTGAGGATTTAGTTGATTTTTGAGTTGGCTCATTGGTTCCTCTGTTGGTCTCTGATTTGATGATGAGGCTGAAAGGTTGGGATTGAGGAACTTAGCCCACTCTTGGCCCTTGGTGATCTCTTCCATTAGGCTGAATGACCCGAGGCCCAATTCAAAGTCACTGGCAGGTCTGAAATGGGACAAAATCTTCTGTAAACTCAAGAATTTAGTATCCAAATCACATCAGCACCAACAGCAGGAAGAGAATTTAACTCATGTTATCCAAAATAACATCTGAAAGTTCACTCAGATGAGGTGTGGTGGTAATATAGACCCTTGTGTACAGTTGGCTCTTTACACTTGTGGACAAAAATAACATTTTTGTACTTTCACTTTTGTACACCGCCCAAGTGGATTTTAAAGATGTGGTTACAGAAATTTTGCATTAACTATTTAGGAATTACATTTTTATATACAGTCACCATTTTCAGAGGTTAAAAGGTCATTGGACAATAGACCTACGTGCAGTTTCAGAGGCAGGAGAGGCCTGTTCCCTTGTTTTTTCATGACAATTTAGCAAATTTGTATTTTAAAGCTTTTCATGATATTTTTAACGAGCCCTAAAGAATGAAGTGCAAATGAAGGAGGCCATGATTAGGCCGAAAACCAAACTAAGCCCATCAGAGACACAGTAAAATCCAACAATCTAGTTCATTCTTTAAAAGAATGAATGCACCACAAAAAGGTCTGAAAGACAAAAGAAGGCAACTAAAGTGCACGATGAAGGAATTATTTCCATGGGTAAGAAAAACCCCTTCACAACATCTAACCAAGTCACAAACACTCTTGAAGAGGCAGGTCTATCATTATCAAACTCTACAATCAAGAGACGCTTTCGTGAAAAAGGAGATATAGTAGGTTTACAACATGGTTCCAACCACTGGTTATGCTCAAGAACAAGGAGGTCAGATTAGACTTTGACAGAAAACATCTGAAAAAGTTCTGAAAAAAATTATTTGGACTGATGAAACCAAGATGAACTTGTACAAGAATGAAGGGAAGAGAAAAGTAAGGAGAAGGAGAGAAACAGCTCATGAGAAAGAACATCCCAAACATCTGTCAAACATGGTGGAGGCAGTGTTATGGCACGGGCATGTATGGCTGCCAGTGGGACCAGGCCACTAGTGTTTATTTATGATGTGACTGCTGATTGAAGCAGCAACATGAATTCTCAAGTGTACAGGGCTATACTATTTGCTCAGATTCAGCCAAATGCTGCAAAACTGATCAAAACTGCTTCACAGTGCAAACTGATAATGAGCCAAAGCACACTACAAAAGCAACTCAAGAGTTTCTCAAGGCAGAGAAGTGGGATATTCTTCAATGCCCAGGTCAGTCACCTGACTTCAACCCAACAGAGCACGCTTTTCAGTTTAGAAGACAAAACTGAAAGCAGAGACGCACAAACAAGCAGCAACGGCAGCTGGTGGCCTGGCAGAATATACCAAAGGAGGAAACACAGCTTGATAATGTTTATGCGTTCTAGACTTCAGGCAGTCATTGACTGCAAATGCTTGATTTTTATCACATATTAAAAAAAATCTTTATAGCTTCATATTTAAAATTATGCTAGTTTGTCCAATTACTTTTGATCCTCTGAAAATAGCTTTAATTCCTAAACAGTTAATGTTAAATTTTTGTAAAATCCCTTGCAACATAAGAGGTTCTGGTTCTATAAATGTGTACTGGAACAATTTTTTAAAACCTTTTTTTTCCTGTTTGCTACCTGTACCTTTTATATTTACTCCAGTGGCCACAACAGATAAGAAGTTACCCCCTCAGACGTCACCAGTCAAGTTTCAGATGTTTATATAGCTTTAAAGCTTGTTTTTGTGTTTTTTGTTTTATTTGACATGGGTCCTGTTTACATAATACAATTTTTAACCAGTTTTCTATTAATTTTATCTAATTTATATTCTCTACTTGCTTTATGCCTATTTTTATGCCCTCTTATTTCCCATAAGTGGTGTTTAGGTGGCATTTCCGGTACATTAAAGACCAGTCTCACACCAATTCTGTGTGTCCATTTTCACCCTAAACACAAATATGCACAATGCTGCTTGATTATGTTTTTGTAATTAGTATTTTTTTCAAGAAAAAAGGCTACTACAGATGTGCATCTTATAGGAATTCCCTGCACTGCAGCTTCAGAGACAGTACCCAGCGGTTTTAGGATTTGTGGAGCCTTCAAAATTAAAACTATGTATGTGGTAGTTATTTTATTGATCTATAGCTCTAGAAGAAAAAGGAAACTAAATGGCTTTGGGCTGAGAGTGCCTTTTCATCTTGTGTTAAGCCCTAATGAGAGACTCATCCTTTATGAGTTATTTATTCAGAATGTGCATACATCTGTTGCTGTTTCCTTTTATAGGGGGTTCTAAAGAAAAAATGTCATTGTGCACAGTATGAAAGTTTCTAATGACGCATGCTGTCTGTGGCAGGGTGTGTTTGGCACATCAGACCACAGGCGCACATCAGAAGTAAAGATGTCGGCCTAATTTTACAGCTATGGTTGGAATCATCTTAAATACTTCACATATCGTACTGGTGACGTTATTAAAACAAATAAAACAAATAAGCTGTAAGAACTTTTGGTTTGTGCCAAGATGCTGTTGTGCAGGTTTCGGTACATTTGTGCAATTTAGGATCGTTTGTATGCCGGTTACCTGACATGGCTGTCATTAGTGGCATCCTCAGTGTGTGTAAAGAGCGTTTTACTGGAACCACTGGCGTCCAGTGAATGGAGGGTCCTTGCATCCTTATTCGATGAATCAATGAGATTTTCTGTTACCTGGATTGAGGGGTGAAATCTGTGTGAAAAACAAGTTGCAGCCTCACTTTAAGATTTTTATTTATGTTTATTGTGTAACAAAACCACACTACTCACTTCAGTCTTCTGGTCTCTTGTACTTCCTTGTTCTCCTTTTCCCTTTTTTCCTTGCCTGTCCTTCCATCTCTCCTTAATCCTCAGCGTCCACCTTCTGGTTTTATTCTCAGCTGATTGCTTTCTTCTGAAGCTGCTATTTGTTGTTTTTTGACTGTCTAAGGCAACCTGCACATCTTTGTTTTCTGCCATCGCTCCAAATTCTCCATTTACTACATTTAACTCTTCGTTGTCTTGACCTGCTGCAAGAACATCTGTGGTTTTCAAAGACCACTGGTAGACTTTGGGTTTAAAGGCCTGTTCCTGGTTCTCATTCACTCCCATGCTTTGGACAGCATCTGTGTTAGAAGGCATGTTTCTTTTCATTGCAGAGCTGTCAAAACTCCACCTCTCAGTATCATTCCTCTCAAAGGAAGTGTCCTTAAATGCTTCCTTCGATGATGTGGTGGGAAACAGCTGCCCTGTTCCTGTTGGGGTGATCGCAGGCTGTGTGGCCTGCCCCAACACCCTGCTGCCACCAGTGCCACCATCACTGTTGTCTTTCTGGGTGGGGAAGGAAATTAAACCCCTGTCCACTTCACCTCCATGACCTGGCTGCTGTATTTCACCAAATTTGAAGCCAAAGTTACTGTATGCAGCAGGGTTCCTGGACTCCTTTGAGGAGATACCATTAGTACCAGGGTTGCTGTTAACGTTCTGGAAGTCATATGTTGCTCCTCTCTTGCCACCTTGCCCCCATGTGGAAGCAGCTGTGACAGGTCCGGTTGTGCGCACTTGTGCCTGGCCCTCTCTTCCCGGCTGCAGCTTCAGTCTCCGCAACATGGACTGCAGCAGGGCCTGAGAGTCTGTTGGATTAGGTGACTGAGACATCTAGGAACAAAACCTTTAAGTCCTCTAAATCTAGAAATCGTAGAAACACATGTGACCACCACAGGAAATCCAGATACACAGGGATAAATTCCACTCAAGTAATATGCTATGTCGCTCGTCAACAACCATGACAGGAGAAAAATACCTGTGTGTAGAAGATATCACCCTTTGGTCCAGTTCTTGTTGAAAGACACCTGTAATGGCTGCTTTCACCTTTTTGAATTATCCAGTCCTTTTCCATGATACTGCAGTTGTTTCATAGCAAATATCAAGAAAGTTCCACCTTTTCAGTTAAACATCCAGTCATAGTGTGTGTAGACTTCCGTTTACTATTCCATGATCCTCAAGAAGAGCAGCAGAAGTCTTTTTCTGTTGTCCTAGGACAAAGTGACAAACATGTTTTTTTTGTTTTTGTAGTCTTCAGGTCTCTCTGTTTCACTAAATACCCATGGTTTCTTTACACTGGGGCAGTCGTAGTCACACCTCTTCTTCAGCAGCCACTTATATCACTGGTAAGGGGAGGAGAGACTGTACATGGCAGCGTTCCTCAGATCTTACACACTGAAGCAGACCAACAAGAAAGACTGGTGAGGTGAGATAATTGTGCGCTGACAGTAACTCTCCTCTCTCTGTCTTTCTCCCCATCTTTGTATGTGCCCTCCCTTCCTTCCCATTTCTCTACTTGGCACGCTTGCTCACACAAGTGCACACACCCTCTGTGACCCTTAACTGATAATTATAGGGCGTTCTTTAAGAGCAGCCGCTGTGTATGTGCCTGGCAAATGACAGAAATAGAAAAATGTCTGCACTGAGCTGTGCAATAACCCACTTTGTATCAAAACTGTGAGCAGTGTTGTCACTTTTTTTGTGTTTTTGCTATAAATGTCAACAGGTCTTTGCTAAAGTTGTAGTTTAAAGTAGAAATAACGTAGTAGATTCCTCTAACATGACTGTGTGCTACAGCTTGGAAATTAATATGCAGTTTTTCTATATTTGTTATCCACAAACTATGATGTTCCACACTACAACTCTGTATTTACTTTTTACTAAAATGTGATTTAGTCAGTAAAATTAAAAAGAAATAATCACCACAAACTAAATAAATAAATCCTCCCCCCAAAAAACTCGAATTGTTTTAAATACATTTCTGCCTATTAATATGCATTTTACATTTTTTTTACAGTAATTGTAATGTCCTGTTTCTGAGTGAAGGCTTACACTACAGAGTTAAATTAGAATTAAGTACACTACAGTACTTGAAAATATGCGCAGTTTTTTTCTGATATTGACATGAACGTATATATAATAATTAAGATACTAATCATTAAAAAAAGGTTATATAATAAATAATAGTAGTATACTTTTTTCTATTGTAAAATACCTTATTTTTTATTTTTCGTTACTCCACCTTTATGTATTTTGAACCTAGTTGATCATAAATAAAAAGCGAAAAACAGCGGCTAAAACGTTCATTTAGAACTCCAGTGCGCATGTGCATCATTAAACTCACGCCCCTTTGAGTTCCCGTCTCTCTGATTGGTCCAGACTGTGTAAGCGGGTAATGGCGGCGTAAACAACGCTGGGATCGATCAAGGAGACTCTGGTTAGTCGAGAGAAATACATTTAGAAAATAACTAAACGGAATATGTTTTCGGTTGGAAGATTTGCGCTCGGTGTGGAAACGATTAAAAACCCGGTTATTCACTTTTTGGTGAAGCGTAGCCGCTAGTTTTTAGCTAACTTTTAGCCCAATGTGCTAACATAGCGGAAAAGTAAGTTTGCAGAGATGCACTGTGTCGTGACGGGAGGAAACGTGAAAGGTAGCAAACATTTCCTGCTTATTAAACCCTGTTTTTAGCTAGAACACATGTTGTTAATTAGCTTTTGCCAATAATAATCTTGATTATGTGTGTGGGGGTGGGTGTGTCTGTACCGTCCAGTGCTGGCCAAAGCCATCCATTCTCTGTCCAGGATCGGCGATGAGCTGTATGTTGAGCCTCAGGAAAATGGGGTGAGCTGCTCTGATACTGACTTACACACCATCACTTCCTCCTGTCATGCAGATAGGCTTGTTGCTTCCTGTTAGTGCAGACTTTGCGTCAGTGAAAAAAGTTGATTTTTTTTGTTTCTCTCTCTCCCTCTCTCTCTCTCTCTCTCTCTCATAGCTGGCCCTGCGGTCTGTGAACTCTTCTCGGTCGGCATATGCTTGCTTCCTGTTCGCACCACTCTTCTTCAGCAGGTGTAGAGTGCATGCCTGTGTTTAGAAACGGAATCTTTGCTTGAGAGAAAAAGAAAGTGTGTGGATGAGTGAACATTGCCCCTTTAACTGTCTTTAATCCATGTCTTTCTTGTGCAGGTACTCCATTACCAGTGGGGATAACTTCCGCTGCAAGATGGCAATAAAGGTGTGAGAGAAATGGATGAGCTTCAGTTTTCAGGGCTTTA
>VUQJ01033807.1:4998-15984 GCA_015108635.1 Andinoacara biseriatus | reverse complement strand
ATTTTAAGTTGCTTTTTTTTTTTTTTTTTTGGCAGTTATTCTGAGCATTGCAGAGCCTGAACTTGGGGTAAATCTGTCAAGATGTCCACCCCTAAGAAGACAGTTTTCTTGAATGTTTTTTTTTTGTGTGAATAATCTTTCTCACTGTAGAATAACAGACTTCGAATTAATTGGAAAGGGCCTTATAACCCTTCCCAAATTGACAGGCAGCAACGGCTGGTTCTCTAAAGTCATTGTTGATGTCTTTCCTCCTTGGCATTGTGTTAACACACACCTGAATGCTTCAGACCTGCAAACTGCCATAACTAATGCTTTTATAGCAGTTAACACATTTTGTAATTGATTAGCAGGTAAGTGTGTACTTAGTTTATCATAGGATTGCACAGAGTCATCTGAAAAACTATAATTACCTTGCATACGACCCTTAAGTCCTATCAGAAAAGTTCACTCCATCACACAAGATACTGAAACCTTAACTTGCTGTTTGTTTGTTTTTCCTGTTCTCGCTACATTACATGAATTCTTAATCACAGATTGCCATGTTAGGGCAATGTGGTTGATAGTTTATTGATTACTTTGATTTTAAATATACTAAAGATCAGTATCATGCTTTCTCAGAATGATTTTTGTGTTCTTTGGCAATACTTGTACCTCCCTGATGTAACCATAGTTAGGAATAGCAGATCCCATTCTTAGGATTGCAATCACAGGCACATAAATTAATTAACATCAGAGTCTTGTATCTGCAGACAACTTAAAATGCTTTCTTTCCTGTCGTGTTACCACCATATGGTTGTGGTTATCTGTGTTCAAATTTTGCAAAAACCTCAGCGGTTCCTTGTTTTAACAGTTGTACATGGCAGTTATAACAAAGAGTAAGTCATGTGATAGTTGTCAGAAATGTTTTAGAATAGCACACGTTTTCATCTAGAGATAAAAGTAGGCAACAATCATGTGTAAAATGAGTTCTTGTAAGTAAAATGTTGATTCCTGTCGACTGCAACCACAATATTTTAGTGCATATTGATGAGTATCCCCCCCCTCCCCTCCGGTGCCAGAGTGTGCAGTCTGTGTTCAGATCTCTGACAACTTTGGAGAAGACAGTGGAAAAGTGTCACATTGATCTGGATGAACAGAAGAACCGTCTCACCTTCACCCTGCACTGCAAACACGGTATCAGTGGTTCACTGTATTCTCAGATAATTCAAGGTGTTATAAGATGATTTAAGAAGGTTTACATCACGTTCACACATATTAAATGTGAGAACACATTACTCCAATTTTTGCACTCCATCCTTGCACTGACTCACAGATAAGTCCCTACTTGCACTCTAACAGTCGGTTGGTGGTGCGGACCCCAAATATATCACAGATAAGTTCACTGAGCCTGATGAACCTGTTAAATTGCTCACTGATCCTTGGGGAATTTAGAGGTGACTCAACTGTTAGCTATTTTCTCAGCGAAGTGAAAAACTACATTTTTCAGTGGCTTTTACATATATCTAATTATACAGTACTGTGCAAGAGCCTTGAATCACCCCTCATTTCTTCATATTTGTGGACCTGCCGATTCTGGTATTCTGTGGCAAATGGTGCTGGATAGTGAGCCATTTTATTGCATTCTGATTTGTTTCAGTGTAGTCTATACATCATCTTTTGCATTCTTTTAATTTTACCTTTTGCTTGTAAAGCAGCACTTTTAATAACTTCTATAAATAAGGTGCTATATGGTGCTTGTACATCTCATTTACATTAACACATTTTGCATTTATTGAAACCAATTGTGCATTCATTACGCTGCTTTCTGTTTGCTCATAAACTTTCTGCGATTTTTCTCTGCAGGCCTCCTGAAGACACATAACCTGTCTTTCCAGGACAGTGAGAGCCTGCAGGCAGTGTTTGATAAGGACAGCTGTGCCAACGTATTCAGAGCCCAGCCCCGGTCTGTAACAATCTTGTTCATCATTGTTTATTTTGCAAATTATGGTAATGACAGCCTGCCTCTTGTTTTCAGTCTTTGCTTTCCTTATACTTAATGATGACAAACACTGTGGGCTTTTTTAACACCAAGACAGATATTTTTACATTATAGCTGATGATTAAATGAAGAAAGACATTCAAATAGTAAAACATATTTTAATGGAGCTGTAACTTGATTTGTAACTGTAGCTAAATTTGTTTTCCCTTGTTCTCAGGCTGCTGGTAGACACAGTTGTGCATTTTCCTCCATCTCTGGAAGAAGTGACTGTGTCAGTGAGTGATGAACGGATGTGGGTCAGGAACCATGTGGAGGAAGAAGCAGGTGACAAGACTTATACAAATAAGTTTCAGATGCTTCATTTAGCCAGTCATAAACTGGAAACACGTATTACATAGCAGAAGAGAAATCGGGACAGATGAATAAAACATGGCTTTAGTGTATTTAATTATTTTTGTTACATGTGATCATGTTTCTAAAGCATCTCTGCTGTTGTCGTCTTACTTTTCCCCTTACTCAGAGGCATCCAAAGCCATGCTGACGGAGCTGTGTTTGGCTTCAGATGAGTTTGACCATTTTGTTGTCCAAGCTCACAACAGTGTCACCTTTTGCTTGAAGGAGTTACGGGTGAGAGAGATGACGTAGGCCAATGCACGAGAGCTGCATAGGTTAGTTAGGGAGGGTGGTTATTTGACAAGACTGAGAAAGGTTATTTAGGGAACAGATGAAAGCAGCTACAATATGTTGTGGTATTCTTGCAATGCTTGCAAGGTTTGCACAGTCACTAACTAAACTCTCTCATCCAGGGATTATTGGTGTTTGCAGAGTCAACTGGTCTCCCTATTTCTATTTACTTTGATGAGCCTGGCAGGTGAGATTCCCCACCTGTGGATTATATTTACTCATTACTTGTTTCTTCTTTTTTAATGACACATATATTTTGTCTCTATGTGTTTGTGTGTCAGCCCTGTGGTGCTTTCAGTTATGGACAGCGTCCTGGAGGGAAATTTTGTGCTGGCCACGCTTTCCGATGATCCCAGCCTCCGTAAAAACAGCAGCAGAGGGTAACAACAAAATGTTTTTGCGTCCTGGATTTTTTTTTTTTTTCATGCCTGTGAGCAGGAAATACTTAGAAAGCAGTCATCATTGAACAAAATGAAAACAAAAGTACTTTACCCTTTACACAGTGGCTTTTTGACAGTTCTGTGACCGGAAGTAAATCATCAACATTTACCCTACTGTGCCACCTGGTGGATTAGAGTGTAAATTAAGACGGATGGTCTTTTTTTTTTCTTCTTAGGGAGCTTTAAGCTACAGCGGTCCATTTATATTTCATACTGAACATTTACAGTTGTTGTAAATAGGATTTTGTGTGTGATAAAAATCAAACTTGCAGATGGACAAAGATGGCTTCCAAGTTTGCTAGTTTTGTACTTGCCATGTTCAGTCCATCTAATTTCTGTCTAAAATACAGTATGTGTAGTCAGTGTGTCACCCATGTCATTCTGAGGATGAGGGACAAAATCTGGAGAATTGATGTTATAATTAACTAAATAAGCTAGCTGTTTATGGTTGCGTCTTCACACAATATGCAGTTGCACCTGGTACATTTTTTGGACTGTGAAGCCCAGTGGATGTACAGTGCAAGATGGATTAAAGCACTGCAGTAGAATAAGATGGGTTTTATGCCATGAATCTCACTAAAATGGAAACTAATTGGCAACATTATTGGCTGGGGGTCTAATTAATCACGCGATTTATTAGTTTTGTACGAGTTCAGAAAATAAAACGTCACCATAAAGCTCAAAAGGAGTAAGACATTCTTTTTTTTTTGTCTTGTGTGTAATATTTCTGTCTGACTTGCACTCCAAATGGTGTCCTCCTCCCCTCAGAGCACACACAGTGGCTCAACCCCCTCCTGATGACTTCATGAATGACGACATAGACTCCTACCTAATCGCCATGGATACCAGTACTGCACCAGGTCCCTCCACCACAGGTCCACCCCCGCCCTCATTAGCTGATGCCACATGTTCAAAACAGCCTGCTGCAGTCAGCCACAAGACAAGGATACACATTGAGGAGGAGGAAGAGGCAGAAGAAGGAGAAACAGAAGATTTAGACAAACCACCTAATAAAAAGGTATGGGTTTGGTTTCACAGGAAAGAAGGTGGCATGCCAACAAGTTGTGGCTTCAGTTGTTCTCCTTGAAACAATACGTACAGTTCTTTCACTTGGGAGGAAGTGAGGACAGAAGGAAAACCTTTCCCACACTCTTATAAGCACTTCATACACTCTTAAACTTATGTAATTTTAACAATATATAGAATTCTATATGGGTACTCACAAGTGAAGAATACTACAACTTGAATGATCAAGATGATGAATTATGTAGCTGTGCAGTACTGATGGCGATGAAGGTGGTGACAATGAGATGAATGTACAGTACTGAACAGCGTTACAGCTCTTCTCAAGGCACCACTTCATCAGGTGCTGCAGTATCTTCGCCATGCAATGACCTGTTGCTGCCCATCAGTCTGGGAAGGGTTATAAGGTCATTCCCAATCAATTAGAAGTCAATTTTCTATAGTAAGAAAGATTATTCACAATTGGACAACATTCAGGAGAGCTGTGAATCTTCCCACAAGTGGAAGTCCTGACAAATTCATCCCAAGCTCAGACCATGCAATGCTCAGAGAAACTGAAAAACCTCAAGAACTACATCTCAGATTCTACAGGACTCAGTTAGCATGCTACACGATAAAATTCATCAAGAGTGCAATTAGAAAAAAATGAACAAGTATGGCTGGTTTTGCCAGGGTCTGAACAAACCGCATCTTCTGGAACAATGTCCTTTGGGCAGACGAGACCAAAGTGGTGGTGAGGGTGATGATTTGGGCTTGTTTTGCAGCCACAGGACCTCGATACCTTTCAGTCATTGAGTTGACCATAAACTCTCTATACCACTGTATTTTAGAGGCACGTGAGGCCGTCTGTCTAACAGCTGAAGCTTGATTGAAATTGGGTCATACAACAGGACAGCATCCAAAACACAGCAGCTAATCGACAACAGAATGGCTGAAAACAGAAAAGAATCAAGGTGTTGCGATTGCCCAGTCAAAGTCCAGATCGAAATGTTGTGGTGGGACCTTAAGAGAACTGTGAATGACTGCATATCTCAATGAACTGAAGAAATGTCGGAAAGTATAGGCGAGAATTCCACGACAACAATGTGCGAGAATGATGATGTCATACAGAAAAAGATGTCATAGAAAAAAAGCTTATTTTTGCTAAAAGTGGAAAGGTCAGCCTATTGAATTGTGGAGTATATTTAGTGTTTCACACACTGCTTGTGCATTTTTGGCTTGGTTTCATTTATTAAATAACACATGTCTATATATGCTGTCAAATTACTAGAGTATTGGTATCTAACATTTAGATTTTCCTCGTGTGATTTTTCTCACAGTTTCGGTCCCTCTTCTTTGGATCGGTTCTTCCCCCGTCATCTCAGATGAGCACACAGCCGGTGACATCTCAGGAGGTGCTGGCCAGCGACAGTGAGGATGAAACTTAAATAACTGGACTAATGGGCGAGAGGAGAAATGGACTAAACTGACAGTGGGTGCATGTGTGTGCACTGTTAAACAAAGACACCTGGATTACTTGAAACTAAAGAAATGGACACAAATTTTATTCCTTACTTTTCTGTACAAATAGAACCTGGACCTGGTTAAATATGCAGAGGCATTTAGTACAGTACAGATGCTTTCTAAATTGTCATTATGTAAAACTAGTCCTAAAGCAATTCCAGTTTATTTTTGTTTGGTTTTTGTCCGGTTTGTAATTAAGGTGCAGTGTAAGTCCCGCCAAATAAAACAAACTTATTTTTCAAAGTATGTAAACATCATTTATTATTTATTTACATGTCCAGAAGTTCAAGTATGACAAATATTTAGGATGAGGGAAATTCCACTTATTAAACAATGTGGAGCACAAATGCAGAAATGCGATGCGAAATCTGAAATCCAGTAAAGAAAATATGTCAGAAGTAAGACTCGGCGTAAGGAGCAGAATATCTAAGTGTCTGTGAGCCAGTCTTTGCAAGATGAGCAACATCATCGCTGCCTTTCTCTTTTTGCACTTGAAAACTTTTCCCTCTTGTCTGTGGTTTCCTCCTCTCCTTCTCCTTCTTCTTTTTCAACCTCTCCTCCTCTTTCGCCGTTCTTTCACGTTCCCTTCGCCGCCGCCTTCTCTCCTTGGAGGTCAGTTTCTCTTCCACTGCTTCCTCAACCTGGTTCCCGGTCTCTGTCATATCACTGAAGTCCTGGATTAAGATTTTTGGTACTTGCATTTTTGTTCCCTTCTTAGCCTTGGTGTCTTTGTGCTGCTCACCTCTCAGTCTGCGGAAGAGACCAAAGCGTTTAGGGGGGTCGGGATGTGGCTGCTGCTGTGCAGGGGCTTCCTCTGTTGCTGCTGCAGAAAGCATCGCATCAGGAGAAGCTTGTTTCTGGGTCACAGCTTCAGGATTGCACTGTGACTCTGTATGTTTAGTTTCTGGCTGATTTTCTGAAGTTTTCTGGGGCGTGGTGAAGAGATCTTCGGAAAGCCTACGAGCTAACCTGGAGCTATGTGAAGTGGTTGACTTGCGAACACAGAAATCACCAGATGACCGGCTGCTGCGACGCTCAGGGGTTTGTACGGGGGGCTCTTTTGCAGATTGAGAACATTGGACTTGGGGAACATCTGTTGGCTCAGAAGCAATGAAGACATCATTTTCTCCTGCTGTATTTTCTTGAACCTTTTCGGGCATTTCTTCCTCCTGCATGGGATCCATTTGCTGAATGTTTTGATTTGAGTGTTCAGGGGACACAGTGACTTGACTTGTTGGCTGTTCAGGTGTTTGTGTCTCAGAGGAACTAATTTGTACTGAACTGTCCTCAGCAGGCTCAGTGGTGTGGTTTAGTTCATCAGCTGATGCTGAGGCCTCTTCCGTTTCTGTGGGTGTTGCAGAATCTGCAGTCTTCTCATCCGTCTGAGTTTCTCTTGGTGTTTCCTCTGTGATTTTTTGAGCACAGATCGATGAATTGCTCTCAACCTGTGCCTCCGAGTGTACATTCAAAATAATATTTTCTGTTGCCTCACTTGACCCCTCTGTTGTGTCTTTTTCTACTGTTATCTCTGCATCATCTACTCTATCAGGGCTTTCTTTTTGTTGGGGACATTCAGACAGTGTTAATGCTTCTTCTTCTGTCTCTGTCCTTGAATCTACGTGTTCTTCTGAATCTGCTTCTTTTATTTCGGCCTTTAAATCTTCCTGTGTGGCTGGATTTCCTTGAATATGTGTCAGAGCCTCAGTTTCTGTCTTTCTTTGGGTGTGGAACTCTGCTTCCTTTTCTGTTTCTACTAATGACTCAGTACTGTGGTATTTTACTTCAAGTGTACCTTCTGTCTCTGTGATCAGCTCTTCCTGTTCTGTTTCTGTCTCTATTGCAGCATTTTGATCTTCAGCAGTTAAAGCTTCAACACCTCTGTCTGTCTCCACACTTGTGTCACTTTTAGACTCTGAGAATTCTGTGTCCATCTCCACCTGCTGCACATTTTCAGTTTCCGTGCTTGCCTCTGATCTCATGTCAGCCTGTATCATCTGCTCTTCACCTGAGTTTACACCTATTTGCATCTCCTTCTGTATGTTTATATCTGCTTCAACTTCTCTTGGTGTCTCGCTGTGGTTTTCCTCCACAGCAGCCACGTGTTTCTCTGTCTCTTCATTTGTATCTTTAAGCTCTGCTTCCTGGTCTTTGCTTTTGTGACTTTGTTCTTCTAGAACTTGTGATTCACTCTCTGTGTCCAGCTTTTCTTCCTGTTCACAGTGAGGTGTATAATCAATGGGCGGGAGAATATTTTCAACAGTCTGATTTGGGGCTATATTTGTTTCTTGTTTTGGTTCGGAAAGCATTTTGCTTTCCTCCATGTCTCTGAGCTTGCATTTTTCTGTCTCACTGAGCTTGCTTTCTTCCATTTCACTGAGCTTGCTTTCTTCAGTCTCACTGAGCTTGCTTTTCTCCTTCTCTCCGGCCTCGATTTCCTCCGTCATTCTGGCCTTGCTTTCCTCCGTCTCTCCGGCCTTGCTTTCCTTCGTCTCTCCGGCCCCGCTTCCCTCCGTCTCTCCGGCCTTGCTTCCCTCCATCTCTCCGGCCTTGCTTTCCTCCGTCTCTCTGGCCTTGCTTTCCTCCGTCTCTCCGGCCTTGCTTTCCTCTCTTTCTCCGGCCTTGCTTTCCTCCATTTCTCCGGCCTTGCTTTCCTCCATCTCTCCTGCCTTGCTTTCCGCCATCTCTCCTGCCTTGCTTTCCTCCGTCTCTCCGACAGTGCCTTCCTCCTTTTCAGCGATTTTTGTTTCCACATTTGTACTCTGTTCCTTTACCTCTATTGTTTCATCTTGTGGGATATTTTTGGTTTGTTCCATATTCTCAGGTGTCTGTGAAAGTGCCTTCTGTTCAGTTTGTCCCTCTTTGTGTCCCTCTGAAACTACATCTTCCTCTTCCTTGACTCCTTGGACCTTGTTAAAATCAAACTCATTCCAGCTTTTCCAGTCCTCCCTTGCTCCCATTGAAAGATGTCTCACTACTTTGTTACTGCGTTCAGAGTCACCTGTGTTGGTTTTCCCCCCTTTCCTCCACTTGTGAAGGAGTGAAGGAGATAGTGAGAGACTGGAAGCTGACCGAGTTAGAGGGACAGAGAGGTTCCCTTTCTCTCTCTGTGTCTTCTCTTTCTCTATTTCATTCTGTCGAGCTCTAGCCCATGCCATCCGGTATCCATGGCAGCGACCTCTTGGGTCAAATGTGGATGAGGGTTTGTCTTTCCTCCATTTTTCCAGCTCCTTCTCCGTCTGCTTCTCCAGATCTTTCCCTGACAGTGGCACCGAGCACACCTGAAATGAGAGGAAACTCTGGCTTGGATTTTGCATCACTGTAATTTTTTCAAGAGTCAGTGTGACAAATTAAAGGGAAAATATCACAGCTGCTTGTGTGGATCCTGATATTGCTGAAGTGGCAGTGTTGGAGAGTGCTCTTTAAAAAGTATTTCAAAATTCGCCACAGTTGTTCATTCAAGTTTAAATCAGGTTTGTGCTAAAGTGAGAATATAATTCACCATCATTTTCTATGTCATCAAACCTTTCAGCAGCACCCTTGTGCACTGTAATCATGGTAAGACTATTTCAGAATAGGATAAAAGTAATACATATCACAAGATTGTATTGATTTGAAGTGCCTTTACATTCACCCATCAGTTACAACATTTAAACTGCTCATAGATGAAATGAATATTGTTGATCTTCTCTGCTGCTGCAAACCTTGAATCCTTGCATCCATGTGGATGTTATTTTGACATGCCATCCACCCAAACATTATTACAGAAAGCTTACACTCCAGCAAGACAGTTTGTCCCACCACAACACAAAAACTGCTCAAGATGCCTTAATAATACCAGAAAAAGCCCAGAGGAGAGACCCCCACCTGCAACTTCCCCAGATCATAATCTATTTCAGTAATTTGTATTCACAGAGGCTCCAGCCTTTAACCTACAGGAAGTGTTGTAAACATACCAGTGTCAAGCACCACAGGACACCTGCAGGGCTCCCATGTTCATGCCTCAATGGATAAGCCGTGTTTGTAAGGTGGCTGTCCTGTGTATATACATTTGTTTTTAGGTAACTTGCAGAGTGTGATTGTCTGTGAATGCAGTCTTACCTCTGCTATGAATTCATCATCTTCCTCAAGGACCTGCTCCTTGACACCCCTTAACCTCTCCAGAGTCTCCATTTGGCCCTGACACTGCTTCCTCTGCTCGGCCCGACCCAGCACCCGGCGCACCAGCACTGCTGCAACCTGGAGCAGCACCCGTACCCCTACACGTCAGAGATAAGGAAATATGAGGGTAAAGGATGAGCAAAAGAGAGGGGAGGACCTGCTGAAGATGCTACATAACAGGTAGATGATAGGAGGTGATGGCACAAGTGCTAAAGTAGTTCTAACATTTAATAGGTGCCCAAAAATTTAAAGAATTGTGCAGATATTTAAACACTGAACAAATATCTAGAGGACAAAGCCATCGCTTTCAATATGCTGCTGTTCCTGTTAATCCTAAAGGGTTTAGGTTAGGTTGAGGTTAGCTCTACCATAGCAGAAGAAGAGGTCCCAAACTCGGAGAAGTGTATTGAATGGAAGGTGACGTGTGAACAGACACATCAGCCAGTCAGTGGCAAACATGAGGGGCTCCACTCCATGGTTCTGCAGATGTTTGTGTGCAGCTGGACACGTCTTTTTCAAAACCCAGGTCAGCATAGCCGCATCGAACAGTACTCCCTCCTACACAGCACACCACAGAAGGCTCAGACAGCCACTCAGCTTTCAGGGACAGTGCATGATTTATCTTTGTGTTTGAATCTGCCTTGAAATTAATATCTACTAGTCTATGTGTAAATTATATGTTTGTGTGTGAGAATGTGTATGTCCTCACCAGGAGAGGGCTGTAATATCCAGGCAGGTATTGCTCACTAATCTGAACCAGACACCAGAAGGCCTCCTGCCAGGGTTACATAAAGTTGAACATTAGGTGCAATGACGGTGCTGTATTGTAGAAATTTAGCAGTAAATTGTCAGGATTGTTACCATTACCATTGTTATGCCTCTGAAACTTGCCACTGAATGATTTAAAATAAAAAGTTTAAAAAGTAATAGATGAAAGAAACAACGTAGAGCTAATGTATGAAACAAAAGTTGTTGTTTCTCCACTGAAATCTAATTGGTCTAATATTTTTTGAGACAGGTTGTTTATCAGTCAGAAGCTAAACTGTTACTGGTCTTTACCTGAGCAGGCATGTTCATAAGCAGCACTGCAGCCACCGGCCCCTGAGCCTGACAGTAACCATCGTCTGGTTGATACTGGGTGTAAGCTTTCAACACCCGGAACAAACCACGCTGCCTGCACACACACACCACAATGATCAC
>VUQJ01033805.1:2461-18577 GCA_015108635.1 Andinoacara biseriatus | reverse complement strand
CCCCAACACACACACACACACACACACACACACACACACACACACACACACACCTCTGTCTCTGGCCCTTCTCTTCTCTCAGACCTGTCAGACTGGTTCTCTCTCTCTCTTTCATTAAAGCAAAGCCCTTCTCCTCTTTCTTGACCAGGTAGCATTTTGTTATCAGAAAGGAAACCAGATTCCCTTATGACAACCTTTTGCCCCGTAGTTCAAAGTGCCAAGATAACCATTCCCTATTTATAACTTTATTGAGGCAAGTCCTTCTCTGCTGGTGAGCGGTCTGGCAGTGCTTTCTATGCTGGACATGCCCTGTTCTCCCCAGGCTCTGGTACTGCATTGGTCTGCCAAGTTGCAGGGCCAGATTGCCTGTAATAGGCCTGCCATTTCCCTCTCATCATCTGTCAGCACTCTGGATCCAACTGCAGGGTCCAAAGAGGGCTACCACTCTCCAATTAAAAAGGTTAATTTGCCCTTGCCCATCTCTTCCGCCTCCCCTCCTACAGCTTGCTATGTCTTCATTATCACTCATTTGTGTTTGTGTAGCTTTTGCGTTTATTCTTTTCTTTCTCTCTCTCTCTCTCGCGCTCTTTTTGTAAATACTGTTTTAAATTGAAAAAGGAAGGTTGAATGGCCATTAGCATATTTTTTTAAAGCCAGCATATGTATTAAATTGCTCTCATTGGTTTCAAAGTGTTTTTTTTTTAAGCCTTGGCCAAGCAAAAAAATGTTAAATTCAGCAAACAGTCTTGAGCACACAACCTGCTGCTTAATGTCACTTTGATTGACTGAGCAGTCTCAGCAGAGGAAGCATGGGATTAAAGGAATAGTTTAGGAAATATATTTTAGAGCTTTCATGCAGAATCTCAGATGAGAAGATGAATTCAAATGTAATCACCTTGGTTCAGTGTGAAGATGATGAAAGTCCTGATATTATTGGTGATTGCACTTGACAGTTAAATAATTACACATAAAATTCTGCAATAACATTTTTTTACTTTTACTTACTGTTTTCACTGTTTTATAGCCTTTGATGCTTAAGAAAGCTAACCTGCCATTTTTACTGCACATTTATGAGAATAATATCGATTGTTTCCTCAAATCTGGGCAAGGAAGGAAAAAAAAAAAGCAGAACAGAACAGAAATTTATCAAAATATTTCTTATATTATATTTGATACCATTTGTTTTGATACCCACAGAGTTACTCATTCTCATAGTATAACTGGACGTAGCACTAACACGCTATTGCAAAACATAAAACATCAACTCAAAACTTTTCTTACTTTGAAAAGTTGCCGCTAACTCAATCAAGCTTAACAGAGAGCAAAAAGCATGCAGTAATTCTAAGACCTCCATCAGATGATGAAAGGAAACGCCTGCCTGTCCAGTAAAACAAGGAGAAAGTTTGACTGCTATGTGGAGACCATACTTTATTGTTATGATCCTCACACAGAGGTGATAGTCTCTAAAGCCTAAGCCAAACCTAAGTGGATGAGCAATGTGCAAGTGAGACTGTGATCCACCTCATTTAAACAGATGGAGAGGAGATCTTGACCAGACGGGCTGTTATAACTCACTCAGTCTTTTTCTGTCTCTGCTTGGTGCTTTCATATTTTCTTTTATACCCTCTCCGTTACATTTTTCTCTCCAGTCTCTCTAGTTCTCTCCAACCTCGCCATCTTTTTCATCTCTGAAGCACCTCCTCCCCGCTCTCTCTCTCCCTCCTCTTTTTTTGCGTTAAGCTTCAGCAGTGGTGTCACATGGCAATATATACATGTGGACATGTCGCTTTGTGATCCCAAAGCTCAGGAAGGAAGCTGCCCCTAACCGCTGCCTGTGCTGCTGCAGTCTGTCAGTTAGCGCCGCCGTCAAAGCTCCCGACTCTAATAAAATATTTGGTTTCTGGATCTTTCTGAACAGGATATTGAGATAACTGAAATATAGATAATGCTGGCATTTCATTTTTTTTTATTCCTTTTTTTATTAGTTTATTCCTCATAAGTCATTTAGGTGTGGTTCTGATCATTTTAGACTTTGGACAACTTTTGGCAACAGTTGCTCCTCAGCCATACTTCTTACATCATGCAGCTATAGATTTTTAAAAAAAAATTATGTATCTTTGTAAGTTATTAAAAAAAAAAAAGAATTTTAGATTTTTATTATCACAAACTATAAGTAGAGGTCTGATGAGAAGTAAATTTAGATAAAGACAAAATATAGTGTTGGCCATACAGTTATTTTACCTTAATAAATCAGTTGTAGCAGCTGTGTCATCATCTGCTGTTGAGTATGAAAGCTGTTAAGTATAAATGAAATTGGGGGTCACTCTTAGTAGTTTAAGTGATTAACATAAGCTAATGACTTTGGAAGGATGAACAGGAGGTGAAGATAAAGGGGGGGAGAAGGAGGATGTTGGCTGGCTCCCTCACCCACCATTAAAGGCCTGCCCCTGGACTGAAAGAGTGGGCCAGTTTCCCATGCACCGGCAGCACACGCAAGCCCTCTTTGGTTACACAAAATGTCTGCCTGTATGGCTACGGAGAGAGATATTATTAGCGTTATTTTGCCGGAGTTATATGAGAGCGTGGTGCTTTTAGGACCCCTTGTTTGAGTGGCTGACAGACACTTGAGTTTGTGCTGCAGATTAAATGAAATTTTAGCAGCTTTTTCTTGGGGCCAGGCCATAAAACCACACAAAGGAAGCAGCTGCCACTAATGTAATCTAGAATGGGGTGCTGCAGTGTAAAGCTGTCCACCACTCTTTTGTTTTTCCATTTTTCTCTTCTTCGCAGCTTTTTATGCCATTCTTGACACCCTTCAACTACACCCCTTCCTCTCCAGATAATATCCTTGTTCTTTCATTACCCTTAATTCCTCTTTTCATCAGCCACCCCTCCATGTATTGTAGAGGTGATGAAAGTAGGGGAGAGCAATAAAGGGCATGTGTTTTATGAGCAAACATATCTTTTTATGTCTATATATCTGTACAGCAGCGTCAAAGGTACATGAGATAGCTGTTGGGTCATCTGCGAAGCATTCTCAGGCACTTTGGCCTACTTTCTGTGGGGCTACACCATATCAGCCAGACATATATGGAATAAGCATACAGCATCTATGCAGGTAAACCTTCTTCAAAGTTCATTTCTCAGAATGCAACACAATCAGTCTGCTGGGGTCAATGACCTTCTGACCCTTCTGTCACTCAGGGGTTGTCAAGATCTCTCAAAATGGCAGCGTGGCTCTTCATGTTTGAAGGGAGTGGAGTTCATGTTGGGGCTACGATTGCATGAGTGGCATGAAGAAAAAAAGCTGTAGAAGAAAGACTTTTTAAAAAAATGATATTGAGTTGAAGTTTGCATCAGCATAGTAATTTTTTCTTTTTTTTTTTTTAGCTGTGTGGCGATGCTACTCCAGTAGCAACTTCTGTAAATTAAGTTTTATAGTCTGCAGAGGAGCAATGGCACAAATATCTGGCCCATAAATCTCAGGTGGTGCTGCAGAGTGCAGCCTGAGGAACTAGTTCTACCCATCCCCTGATCAGCCACTAATCCAAATTTCTTAATTTCCTCATTGAGTAATTGATATGTAATTGATAAGCAATTCTTCCACTGTAGGCATTGCACTGCAAAGTGCTGCTGCCGGGACCGTTTAATGCGTTTAAAAATAAACTAACAGTACAGTTTAATGCATTGCTTCTACAGAGTGTGTATGCAGCAAATATACACACCGTGTTATGTGTTTAAATGTGCCTAGATGTGTATATTTGCATTATGCTGTCTATTTCCTTTAAGTGTGTGTGTAATTATGTCTTTCCACTGCCTGTTGAGGAATATCTCAGCTCATTGACCCTTTCTGTGCAGAAATAATGACTTGGAGGTGGACTCAACGAGCCTGCCTGCCAGATAGTCAGTCTAAACATGGTCTGGCTTCTATTATTTTACCTTGGTTACCTTTTGGCTTTATACAGCATTTACAAAAATGGTGAATTAATTTTTTGTATATTAGCATCATATTACACATATACATGCACACTTGCCCACCAACACGACATGTTTACTTAAACCCAGTGACCCAATAGAAATAGTTCTTGCGCTTCTTTAGCCACCCTCCTTTTTTTTTTCTCCTCTGCTGTGCCCTCTCTCTTTCCATCCCCAGGGTAGGTTGCTATAGCCCCCCCCTTATAAACATGGCAATCTATAGGAGCCCTAGACCCAGACAGATTTTTGGCATGGCTGTACAGGTAACATTCCAGCACGGTTTGAGATCTTAGGGCCCTAGCCTTGTTAAAAGCCTGATTTATGTTTTACAGCTGGGCACAAAGGAACCTACAGGTTGGCTACCTTAATTAATATCACGCTTGCTACAGCTTGGACCTATGCAAGTATCTGACACACCTCCGGGGAGAATATGCAGAAAGATTCACATGAATGTGAGTGTGCACATAATTGAAAAGAGCTTAAAAAAAAAGGACAAAAGCAGGTACTTGTGTTAAACATGCTTTCACCAGCACACACACTGCAACAAAAGTAAAGGTATCACTGATATAGATGCAGATTTTGTTGAATAATAGCAATGTTGGTTGTCGGTGTTGGCTTTCTGATCCGTACTTGGTCCCATTCTCTACTGTTTGGGCCATTATCTTCCAATCTTTGCTATAGTGGCTGATCAGACCACATGTCTTCAATTAGTAGGCAGGAATCTGGTAAGGCAAGACTCAAAGATGAAGAACTGTGTGAAGCGTGGCTCGCTCTTGCCAAGGCATGTGGCCCATCCATCTTGCAGGCTGTTATTGATAGTAAACGTTACATGTGTACATGCACTGAATGCCTTCAGCCTTCTCTAACCTTAAAGTCTTTCTTCTTGCAAGTAGAGTGCAGTTTTTTTTTTGTCAAAATTCTGCAACATATTGTGCAATCAAACTTCAACTCATTGATTTGGCAACTCCTTTTAAGGCATTAGCCCAAAAGTGACATGTGACAAAAGCTATGTTCCTTTTTGGTATCAAACCCCTGTAGCACTTTATGTTACAGCTTGGTAATAACATGGTAACTGGGCACAAATAAAGATGTAATTGCTAAAAAGAGAGTACTCGTATTGTAAAGTTCTAGCATCCAGCAGAGGAGTTTAAAAAAAAAAAAGTATGTAGGTCACTTTGGATATCTGACCACTTCTTTGCTCTGCTACGTCTCTCCCTGCTTCTGTCGGAAGGGGCTGAATTTAGGGCTGAACAGGAGGCCATTTTGCAATTTTAATCAAGATTTGGAAAGCGCCTGGGCTGAGCAATGGCCCAACACAGTTCTCTCCTTGATGAATTAATAATGTAATGGGGAGTGGAGGCTTGGAAGAATGGATGGTGGTTGGTTGGGGCACTGAGGTCTCACTGTTAGGGGCTGTGTCCTTATTACAGGATCAGAGAACTTCATGTCCTAAGCTTCAATCCCAGTGTACTCTTCTTGGTAAAATAAAGATGTTTTCTGTTAAGATTTGCACAGAATACAGTCTCTAACGTCCACTGTTGCTTTTTCTAAGGAAAATGGATTTGTGAGCTAGATCTGACCCTGAGACACCCCTCGATCTAAAGAGTCTGGCTATTGATGCTTCCTTAACCACTCGACCACCGTGTGCACAGTCACACACACCAGATGGGACGCGTGTTAAACCCTCAGCCTCCACAGCTCCAGGCCACGGGACACTCCAACACACTGGCCCTCTTGTTTTAAAGTGCCATGTCCCTCCATAATGCCTTGAGGCTCCTATGCATAACGAGCTGCTATGCTTGGCCCAAGCTCACATGCCCTGGTCCTCTCACCCTGAGGTGGTAGGACAGGGTGAAAAATAACTGCATGTTTAAAACAGCCTTTGTTCACTGATATCTAAATGATAGCCCATGCATGAGAGCTTCTGGGGCTACTGTGAGCATGCTTATGAACAAACAACTCAGGTCAACACTAGCCAAACTTTGTGATTTGTTACAGCCGCCCACTTTAGCATGAGGCAAAGAATGTGTAGCATTGGTATATGGTACCATTGATCCAAGTGCATCTGACACTTAAAACCACCTCAAAGGTCCTCAAATGAATATCTCCTTCAGTGATGTCAAAAACAGATAAGTATGAGTATGAGTGTGAGTATCTTTATTTGTCTCATTTGTGTCTCATTTTCTCTGGAAGTAACAGTAACTGAGTGCCAAAAAACCCGTGACACAGGTGTTTATAAGAGAAGAGTCCCTTTGGGCTTAAGAAAAGAGAAAATATTTGCGTGTGTCGTACAAAAGTAATAGCTAATAGAAGTATTGAAAGGGGGAAAGGAGAAGCTAAGGGTGGGTTAGTGTGTGTGTGTGTGTGTGTGAAAGAAAGACCTGCTTTGACCTCTTTCAGTGCTGTCATCAGAGCGTGTTAGGAAAATAGCGTGTTGGAAGGAGGGAAAATGAAAGAGCATGCAGGCTGCATGAGGGACAAAAAGGGAATGACTCTAACTTCAGACAGGCTTAAGTGTTTACTCTGTCCAAACAGATACACTGTGTGTGTATGTGTGTGTTACAGTGTGTGAACTTGTATCTATCTGTTTGGATGTCCGGAGATAGCCTGACTACAGGTCTGTGCCTGTAGACTAGACAAAGTCTTTAAACCTCTTTACCTACTTTTCTTCTTAAACCTTTCTTCTTTGGGTCCTGCTCTCACTTTCTCTCTCTCAGTCTTCACTTTTAGGCCAACTTCCTTTTTATTTTTCATCTGCTTTGTGTTTTACCCCTACTTTTAATTTATTATTTATGTTTGGCTGTTTGTGCAAGTCCATGTAGAGTGCGCGCTGTACTGAGAACCGATTTTGCCTCATGCTGATTTTTTTTTTTTTTACCCTTATGCCACACATTTCACTTAACCTGCTCCTTATTACAGTTCTACAGGAATAAAGGGACAACCTACCATAAATGCCAACATTATATTGATAAAATGTCTTTTTTTAATGCTTATTGTGAGAGAGCATCTTGTTTTTTTTAAGCTTTAGATGATGCTAATATCTGTATCATGCAAGCGTACAAGAAGAGGTAGGGACTGCTTAACTGTCTTTATGCAAGAAATTGCTATCTCATAAATGATACAAGGGTGTTGCAGCCTAGCTTAGTCTGTGCTCCTTCCAGAGGGCAAATAAAATATTATTTGTGGAATAAATGAAGTACATAAAAGACACAAACAGAACTGAAATCTTCTTTGTTATAGTTTATGTGTGAATTTTAACTAGACGAAAAGAATGAAACAACAGCAAGTATAAAATAGGAACATTTTTCAAGTCTGCACTCGCTCGTCTGTAACGTGACTTCGATATGGATACATCAGATCTTCACCGTCCTTCCATGTGGTGTTTGTGATGTTTTGTCCATTTCTCTACATGTCTTCACAGACAAGTGAGGAGATGTGTGTGTCTGGTGGGGGTGGGGGGGGGTCAGATACAGGGCCCTGTATGCTCCGGTGAAGCCGAATCGCGTCCTGGCAAATGGTATGCAGGCTCATAACGCGCTCCACTCATCCAATAGCCGGAGACGAAACAGTTTTGACAGTGTCGAATGCCCTGCCCCGGGGGCCTTATCATCCTTTGCTGCTTGCCTGCCTCCTTCCCCTGTTTCTCTTCTCCTGATGCTATCTATCTAGAGATTTATGCAGAAATGTGCAGCTAGTCGACCTCCATGGTCCCCCTCCATCCTTTCTGCAGGGATAGCAGCCTGTCATAAGCTGAGCCATGCAGAGATAGTAAAGCCCAGGCTGCTGGCCTCATGTTATACGAAGGCTATCTTGTCATTGCACTTGAAACACAGACGATGCTTGTAAGAAAAGACACAGATGCACTCATCTGAATGTTGAAGGTTGTATAACCCAAAAAATGTTCATTATTTAATTGTAAACTTTTGTATTCCACTGGCTTCTAATATATTGTGTTACGTTCTTCATTAGCCTATTTTATTCTGCTCTCCTCCCCCTAAGCTGCCGTTTATTGAGACATATCTTTTCTTTGACAGAACACTTTTTACATTTCCCCTCTGAAGTGCTCAGAGACTTCTCACCCATCTGGGATATTGCCCGAGTCCAAAAATACTCCTGCTTGATTAAGTCTTCTTATGTACCTGGATATGTGTGCTTAAACTGACACTTGGCAGTTTGCAGTTTCTTTGATTCACGTCCTCTATTTAATACCTTCTCCACTGAGCATTGGCTTTTGTTGACGGTGGTTTGATCCTGTGAAACAGATCCCAACTCAATAAATAATCTCTGTGGATGCTTACATAAGCGATGGTCCATTTAATTAGACTGGTTAAGCTTAGAAGCCCAGAGGTCTTTTCACTGTACTATTAGAGCTAGGATGAGAAACAATAGTGCGTGGCCTCCCACTGTCACTGGTAAGCAGAGAGCAAATAATGATCTGCATCAGAGACACGGCTTGCCCTGCCTATTATAAGGTCTGCCGGACCCAAGCCGCACCCAAGCACGAAGCTGTCCAGCTGCGCTTAGTTGGAGTGGATGAATGGACGGAGAGAATGATAGATGGAGAGAGAGATGGATGGACGGGTAGATGGATGATCAGTTCAAACACAGTTCAACCGAGAAAAGATCAGAAGGACTAAGGTTATGCAGGGAAACAGACTGTGTAGGGTGATGCTAATTTTAAAAATTATTCTGGCAAATGTGTTGAATACAAATACACAGACACGAATGCATGGATACAACAGGGAAACAGCCATGTGGTAATTCTCTCCAACAATGAGTGTGCATGCTGATTAAAAAAGGCACTTGCATGCAAAATGAGAAACAAAATTATATGAGAGCGCACACACACATTTGTCTACTGTGTATGGTCCATGCATTCATTGGCCCCTGTGTGGGTGCCATCTGTCCATAATGGTTTCTTAGTGGCTCAGAAAAAAAAACTCCTACTCTTGCGCTTATCACCTTTCATGAGGAGAAAGGAAAGGTAAGAAGTGTAAAAGTCTGATTGGGAACAAAGCTAAAGCCAGCGGCTTACTTTATACTGGCACAGGCCTTCAAAGACCACCATGCATCTTTATCTGGAGATCTGCTCTCCCTCCCCTGTCTTGCTCATGCCAGCTGCTTTTCTTCTCCTAGTCTACCTCTGTCTTTCCCCATCCTTTGCTGTTTTTGCTCTCCATTATTTTTTTTTTCCCCTCACTGCCTCTTTCTATGTTTCCTTTTCACTTTCTCTCCATTTGTGCTTTATGTAGTAGTGTCTAATGATCAGCTTCTCCCAACTGTGTAATGTGTGACTCTAACACCAGCCAGTGTTGGCTGGTTTTTCTGTTTAGTAAACTGCATTTCCTGCATTCGGCTTTGTCTCAGGAACAAGTGTTTGTCAAACAAGCCTTTTGTCTACGGCCAGTGGCTTAGCGCACCGCAACGAGCCTGGCCCGGACAAAGAGCTGGGTGTATGTGGCTGTGGCAGAGAAGCGCAGACAAACAGATTGATACATGCAAGTAAGAAAGAAGGTCAAGGCCAGCTCGTTTGCTCTATCAGGTTTCATCAAAAAAAGAAAAGGAAAAAAAAAAAAGCAGACAGAGAAAACAACTGATGGCGACACAAGAAAAATCATTCTTATATTCTTTGAAGCTGCTGCTGAAAATTTATAGTTCTTCTGTTAATTGAGCTGAAAGTTGTGTAGAAGAGAATGAATGTAGAAAAAGCAATACACTAAAGAAGACCTCTATTGTGAGCTTCTGCCACTCCCCCATCCTTTTTCTCAACTTCTCCTCTCCTGCTTCACCCTTCACCCCTGTCCAGTCCCTGACTGCGAGTACCCTAATGACATAAACAGAGTAGTAATCACATTAACAGGAGTTATGGCTGAGGCACTTTTAAGAGGCACTGTATTGACAACCCTCCATCTTCCCAAGGCACTCACTCCAACATCTATAAACACTTATGAAAATTGGCAAAGACCTTCTATTAGCATAATCACTTTCCAGGTGTGTGTGAGTGCTCTCTCGAGTCATAGCTACTGCTAACTTTGGGAAATGGCAGTGACATACTGTGTCCCCCATGTCTTCTGTCTCCGTGGCTTCCTCCTCCTTTGTAAGGCAAGCAAGCTAATCCTGTTAGCTCATTCCTCCATTAGCTAAATGACCAATATCAGTGAAAGCTGCATGGTCACACCAGGACAGCCTTAGCCCACCATCGGTCAAGGACAAAAAAAAACAAAAAAGTCTAACTTTTTATAGTATGACTAAAAGTTGTAAACCGTACATGTGTGGGTGGTGAGTTAGGGAGAGAAAGCTGTGCATCTATAACTTGCCAGCACTTGGTCAACGGGTTGTTTTGGCGTCTGTTGATTTGTTTGTTTGTGGCTGATGGGATAAAGTGGAACAGGGTGGTATGGCTATTCTGTGTAAGTGAACAGTGTTGAGAGAGTGCGAAGAACACTAGGTATGGGGGGGTTGGGCCATTAACAATAGAGCAATATGCACAAGCAGTGCATGTCTCAGTCGCCTAGACTTTCTGGACTGTGTATGGCTTTGCCTGGTCAACACTGTTGTCAAGGATGGCTTTGCTGTGAGTATGCTACCTTATCTGCTGCTGTTTGAGTAATCATAATTTCCTTTCCGCCCTTGCAGCAGTTGGCCTAGTACTCCTCGCACGAGCCCTAGATCAAATCGTCTCTCCCTGATATCAGTGCAGTGTCCATTAATATCACTATAATAGCTTCCCACTGCTTTGTGTTGCAATGCATCGTAATAGCTTGGCAAAAAAAAACGTTAACCCCCGTATTCAATTCCTTTGACTGTCCGTCCTCTACTTTCTATTTGTCTTTTCTCAGTCGTTCTTCTAAATTTTTGCTCCCAAACCACCTGCCCTTTCTCACTTCTTCTATATTCTTCCTGTCTTCTCTTTCCTTCACAGTCTCCTCTTTCAGCCCCTGCCATGAAATGGCAGCTAAGGGGTTGTCAGTGTGGTTTCTCCTCTCTGCTGATCCTATTTCAAAGGGACGTGGAGATTCAGCATTAGCTCCAGCTCTCTTGCTCTCCTGCTCTCCAGCCCTAACTCAGCACAGACTTAAAGTTACTAGAAGAAGAGAAACAGACAGAGAAAGTGAGGGGGAACTCTCCTTTATTCTATTAGAGGACAGACTCATTTATAAGATCATCCTTCCTCCCCCGCACAGTTCTGTACTGCTCCATACAAGCAGGAAAAAACAAAAAAAGAAACAAACCTTCAAGGCCATCAAACGCCTTGTCAGAATGTCTTTTATCCTTTTGAAAAGCTGTCCTTCCATCCCTTTGAGGACAGCTATTAAGGACAATAGTGGGCTTATTTAGATATCTTCTTTGCCATTGTTGTAAATCTGGGCATGTGTTGGTCTGGCTTGTTGATGTCCATCAATGTGTCCACTGCCTGGATGGGAATAACAATTATCATCACTGCTTGTGGCATGAACACAGTTTGTCAAATGTCTATAGATGGACTAGTGATTGCATAGCACAAGACATGCTGGTTTTGATGCATAAGAAAATGAATTGACTACTGGCTTTGAAGTGCTGTGTTGTGGCTCTTGTGTCCTTCAGAAATCTGGTGGGTTGTCATTAGGAATGTCTCCTTCACGCCACAATTCTCTTCCTCCTTTGCTCCCTTCCTTTCCCCCTTCCTCCTTCCTCCACTTCCACGATCCTTTAGTGCTTACTTTCCTCCGCAAACGTGGATGTGTCTCGCAGAAGAGGACGACATTCTAGCCAGCCCCCTTTCTTCTTTCTTGCCCTTCACAACAAGAGAAAAAAAAAAATCTATTTTCCCCCCTCGTGCGCATATAGTCTGTGCTCACACATTAAGACAGGGATGAGGAAGCGGGTACACTGAATCAAAGCAAAGTGAGCGGGAGAGGCAACTGCAACTGTTTTACAAGTGACACGGGGCTTTCTACTTAAAGCTATAAAACACACACACACACACACACACACATAAGGCAACATACATATAGCACAGCCAATGTAATGGGCACATTTTATTTGTGCTTATGAGAGAGGGAGAAAAAAATGTGTATGGGCAAATGGCTTTTTTATGATGGAAAAATTCCATAGTGGGTCAAAGCCCCTTGCAGGTGGCAGCAATTAACTGTAATTTTTGCAGATTGTAATGATCCATAATTTACCAGTATACCCCCTTCCAACTCTTTTCAGTCAAGAGAAAAAGGTTTGTGTGGAGGTTTGATTGGGTGCACATTTTAGCTGTGTTCTGGTCTTTAAGTGAGATTGTTCGGAGGGGGCCACATTGACTCTGGACACATAAGATAGAGAAACAAACCAAAAAAAACCCAAAAAACCCCAATCTGTTTCCTATGTTGCTCATCCACCGCATCCCACTTTCTTTCTCGACTGTCACCATATTTTTCTGCCCCCTTTCACCCCTTTGTCTCAGCAATAGAAGGCTTAAAACATGCAAGACTGTCCATCCACCATCTTAGGGATCACCCATAGTTTCAATCAGACACACATGGCCTATCATCCTCTTTCCCGCTCCCTTGTTTTCCCTCTTCTAACACAGTATGGCCATGGTTTGGGTTCAGTGTTGGCAAATGACTTCAGAAAAATGCCCTCGAGTGAAAGAAGAAAAAGGAGAAGAAAGGATAAGAAACCCCACAGATGAAAGAGGCAGCACATTTGCAAGTGGCGGATGCTTCTTATTTTGCATATCTCTCACTTCTTCTTTCTCCTTCTTCTCCTTTTCTATTCACCTGAGAGGATTTAAATAAATCCATAAAGCATGAAATATCAGAAATAGAAAAGTAATGCATGAAATGCATTTTCATAGGTGCCTCCCAACCCACACACACAAACACACATAACCAATTTTCCTCTTCGCTTCCTTTTTGCTGTGAATGTGTTTTTTTGTGATAAACGCTGGTACAATTTATTAACATGTGACCTCTTATTTGTATTCAATGTTAATATGCAGCATCAGATACATGTCCCACTTTAGCCCTGCTAATTCTGTAAACAAGGCTTTGGAGGGGAGATGAGTGTTTTTAACGAGATTAGGCGTGCATTGTCAGGCAAATCTCAGGTCAGTGTGCGAGTGCTATTGAAAGTCAATTATTGTTTGAAATATTCCTATGCCTCCTTGACTGTGTAATTTGTGTATTTATTGCTTATCTCTTATAATTGTGTTTTATCTTCAGGTTTGTTAAACATTTAATCAAAATTCACATTTAGTTTTGCGTTTTATAGCTGTCATATTGTGCAATAACATTTTTACTAAGAATAAGAATTCACTCACTTTTGCAGTGCCACTGCAAAATTTAATTTCTTTAAATGTTATTTAATACCTCTTTCTAATCATAACAGAAGTAATCACAGGTGTGTTACTTGTTAGAAGATACTTCAAAAATGGTGTAGGCTGTTGCCAAATTCTGCTACATTCTCCTGGTTTTTGATGATTATATTCAGCATTTTGTTATCTGTTTTAAAACCTTACTTTCATCATTAAAGTGTCATACTTTTTAAAAAAATATATTTTTGCAATTATATGTAATATATGACATTAAAAAAGCGTACTCAAGTCCTTTTGAATGGCTCAGTTTAAATTTATTTTTCCTCTGTGTGTTCCCTTTTTGTCAGATAAAGATGAGCCCAGCAGTTACACCTGCACCACATGCAAACAGCCTTTCACCAGTGCCTGGTTCCTGCTCCAGCATGCCCAGAACACCCATGGCTTTCGCATCTACCTGGAGAGTGAGCCTGGCAGCCCCCTCACCCCTCGTGTGGCTGCAGCTCCTGGAATGGGGGGTGACTGTAACTCCTCCCAGCCCCCCCTTCATGCTGTCCACTTGGCTGATGGCAGTCCTTACAGCCTACTAAGAATGCCGGGTTCTGGGTCCGGTCGGGATTCGGCGTCCACACCTCGCGAGGGCCGCTATCCCCGAACGCCACCGCTATTCAGCCCACCACCTCGCCATCACCTCAGCCCTGATGACTTAGCCTTGGCGACACACCATCCCAGCGCGTTTGACAGGGTGATGAGGCTGAACTCTGTGCCATTAGAAGCCCCTCAGAGCATGGACTTCTCTAGACGTCTACGTGAGCTGGCTGGCAATGCCACCGGCGGTTCTCCGCCTCTTTCCCCTAACAGACCCAACCCTATGCAACGGCTGCTGCAGCCATTCCAGCCAGGTTCTAAGCCCCCATTTTCAGCTACACCTCCCCTCTCCACCTCTCAGTCACCTTCTGGCTCACGTTCCACCCCTAACCCTGTATCAAATGCAGTCCAATCGAGCACCCCTCTCAAGGCAAAATCTTGTGAGTTCTGTGGGAAGACCTTCAAGTTCCAGAGCAACCTTATTGTTCACCGGCGTAGCCACACAGGGGAAAAGCCATTTAAGTGTCACCTCTGTAACCATGCCTGCACACAGGCTAGCAAACTAAAACGTCACATGAAGACACACTGTCAGACCAAGTCTTCGGTGCTTAATGCCAAGTCAGATGATGGCCTTTCGACTGCTAGCTCCCCTGAACCTGGTACGAGTGACCTGATGGGCAGTGCCACAGATGCACTCAAGTCGGTGGTGGCAAAGTTCAAAAGTGAGAACAATGGCCTTATGCCTGAAAATGGAGAGGAGGAGGAGGAAGATGAGGATGATGAGGAAGAGGAAGAAGAAGAGGAAGATGAGGAGGAAGAAGAGGAGGAGGAGGGGGAGGAGGAGGAAATTGAGAGAAAGCCTGGAGAAGAAGAAGAGGGAAGGAATGACTATCGTTTTAGCTTGAGGCTAGAAGGGGCCCGACACCACCAGAACAGTGAGGCCCTACACCCACACCGCCGGAGCTTATCCAGAGAGCCTGATGATGAAGACTCAGTCATGGAGTCAGACCGGGCAGATGATGGAACCAATACTACCATCAATGGCTTGAGACCTCTATCTAATGACAGCCTGTCCAGGAAGCTACTGGGTGGAGGGGTCAGTCCTGGTTCCCTCAGTCCCTTGTCCAAGCGCATCAAGGTAGAGAAAGACCTCGACCCCCCCACACCCACAATCCCAAACACGGAGAACGTCTACTCTCAGTGGCTAGCTGGCTACGCTGCCTCCCGGCAACTCAAGGACCCTTTCATTAGCTTCACAGGTGGGGACTCCAGACAATCACCCTTCGCGTCTTCATCTGAGCACTCTTCAGAAAATGGCAGCTTGCGCTTCTCTACTCCACCAGGCGAACTGGACGGGGAACGTGCCGCGTCAGTACGGAGCGGCACCGGCAGTGGGGCCAGCACTCCACACGGCGGCAGCGGCAACGGCAGGCCGAGCTCAAAGGATGGTCGCCGCAGTGACACCTGTGAATTTTGTGGCAAGGTATTTAAGAACTGCAGCAACTTGACAGTGCATCGACGCAGTCACACTGGAGAGCGGCCCTACAAGTGCGAGCTGTGCAGCTATGCGTGTGCACAGAGCTCAAAGCTCACCCGTCACATGAAGACCCATGGACAGATGGGCAAGGACGTGTACAAATGTGAAATCTGCCACATGCCTTTCAGTGTATACAGCACTCTGGAGAAACACATGAAAAAGTGGCACAGCGACCGCCCTCTGGCTAATGACATTAAGACTGAGTAGGTAAAGAGCAGCATGCTGGTTGCTCTCTCTCAGCTCCCCTGGCTAAAAAGCAACCCTGGCTAACTAGCCGATAAGTGAGGGGAAAGGACAACAGGGTTAGACACCAGTACACAGTACAGCCCTGTTCTCATCCCGACTGGAAGAAGCTAGATGCATGATCCATTACTGGGGCAATACTATTGCATCACACTTAAAACTTTTTGAGCCTTTCTATTGTGCAATAATTTACACGTTTTGTATTTTTTGTAACTGGACAGCATGCTCTGTGTGTTTTGGCTACCTAGAGAGAAAATTGTCCTCAGCTGGTGGGTTTGGTTGTACACGTGTTGCTGTTGATACTTTTGATTTCTTCAACATAAAAAAAAATGAGTTATGAAAACCCATGCTGCATACAGTACATACTGTTTTACATATCATGTACAGTTTTGAGTTCAAACATAGTGGGCAGTGTCATATAATCAAAACATCAAGACAAGCAGGGTCACACTTAAAAACTGATCTTTGTGAAAGATTTTCCATGCAACATTTA
>VUQJ01033804.1:16411-30563 GCA_015108635.1 Andinoacara biseriatus | reverse complement strand
AGCTAGACATAGTGCTACATATGCTGATTATGCTGCACTTGACATTCCTAATTGTGCTGTACACGGCGTTAGGGAAATCCATACATCAGTCTTAACTCTAATGATATCGTCGTACTTTCCTGAAGGGTATACGGTACATAAATATCCCATAGCTATTACCCTCAAGGTCAAACATATACTTTTTTGTTGGTGCAGATATGTGGTAATATATTTATTCTTGGCTGAGGATGAGCCTAGTCCTTGTCATGTTTGTGTGTGTGTGTGTGTGTGTTTTCTCAACAAATCTTTTTTAAAATGTCAAAGTGGTTAAAAAACATGAATACTACATTCCCCACCACCGAATACACGTTCCTGTTGTTTGCTTCATCTGCTGTATGCCATGCCAACAGTTCAAAACTGAAATTGGTCACAGTTTAGAATTATATTTGACAAAGCACAGGAGCAAATCTTCAGGCTGAAAAAGCTGGAGGCACTTTTACTTTGCTCGCTAAAATTTACTGAGGAAAAGCTGCAAACTGTACTATGCAAGAGTTCAGTTATTTATCTGAAAATGTATTCATCTTGAAGTGAATGCAATCACTTTTAACAAGTATGGTCATCTGCGCTGGAGTAGATACCCTGATTGTCCTTGAATCTGTAGGAGCAGGAGTTTTATGTTAAAATGTCAGGGTACAGCCCAGTTTCTCAAACAATCTGTTGGAGAATATATATGTGCGTGCACGTGTGCGTGTATGTGTGTGTGCGTCAAAAACCCATTTCTCTGCAACAGTTTTTCAAAGCCTTTAAAAAAAAGTTTGTTTTTCTTGTTTTGTTTTTTTTTTTTGCTGCGCTGCTCTTATGCATTTATATTTCCTCCCTGAAAGAGATTTTTTATAGTACATTTAAAAACATTTCAATATGAAAAGCTATACCGTTGAGTCAACACTTGGCTGTTTTATCACACACGCAGCCTTGCACATGGCATGTTGCAGAGAAATATCTTGACATATTCAAAAATATATACTGACACATTTGCTAGGAGTATGAAACTGCTCCAACATCTTTATTCCTGTCCTTTTTCCCTTCACGCTGACTCTCCTGAGGATGAAGAATACCATCATACCATTGTACTGTGCTGCTTTTATTGTAGACTGTTTTATGTCAGTGAGAATTCATTTCCTCTTGAACCTGTCCTCATTCACCCAAGGACATATACCCTTCTGTATCAGCATCCCCCAGTTATTTAAAACATGAACATGCCTTTCATAATAACTTCTGACATGACCCAAAATGTGATAGGAATAATTTCATTCAATTTTTGATTGATGCAAGTTCCAACTTGAGCAAGAAACTTGGCTATTCTGTACACAAAACCCTCTAGAGACATTATTAAAAGTGTGAAGGTGTGTGGAATACAGAGATTTAAAGATCCATGCTGATGTTCATATTTAATGAATATCTCTTGTCCTATAGCTCCCGACAATATGATCTTATTTTTACACGTGCTTGTCTTGTCAAAGTCTTATTACCCATCGGTTAAAAGGGCCTGTTTCAGTGTGCTGTAGAGAAAGAGAGATGAAGCAGAATGTATATTACATTTAAATTACCAGTATGTATGCCTTGGGTGTCTAGAAGGCCATCAGCCAACATTTGCTGACATTTAGTTAATATCTATTCTTTCAGACATCCAAGGTACTTAACCGGCATTTGGTTTCTACTTCAGTGTTGGAATGGTGACGTACAGAAACCTCTAACTCTAACGTATTGATTTACTTTTAATAAGGGGGTGAAACAAGTGAGCTAACTAGATCTGTTTGGGGTCGTATCTAATGAGCAGCTTCCACATATGATGCTCATGAGACCAGAAAATAACATATATCATATTAATTTATTCGTATGCTATCTGCTCAATTTCTTACTTGCAATTAAATTAAATCATTAATTTTTTTTCTTTTCATGCATTTTTTTTTACTCACTCTTAGACTGTTGAGCCAAACCTCTTGAGACAGCACAGTAATGAGGGACATTAATTTGCTGCATTGAGTTTGGACTTTGCGCTTAACACGATTGTAATACAAAATAACCACATAGTTAGTCTCAGATCAGATTATGCAAAAAGATATATGTCAGATAAAACAGAATTGCTTCAGACCATGACCTTAAAGCTCTAAAGGTGGGCAGTAGCTGTTCATTTAGTGTAGGAGGGATTTTGGATTTAAAATTTCTTCAGTATTTCAGTCCAGCACTGAATTGTTGAAGCCTGATCCAGCTGCCGTCTGGAAGCAAATTAACTCTGGACAGTCCTGCATAGATTTCTACTTGAATTAGACCCACCTTAAGGAAATAGCAGATCACATTAAGTGGCGCAAACATACATAATGATGATGATGATAATAATAATAATAGCTTTATTTGTATAGCACTTTTCAAAACACAGAATTACTAAGTGCTTTAAAGTTATACATGTTATGAACATACAGACACATAATCAACCAATATTGTAAGCCATTCATTCTAACATACACACTTCCATTACATGCAAATAGCTTCAAACAATGGCCCAAATTAAAGGGGAAAAGATTAAGGGAAAGATAAATTATTAAAATGTTTAAAACAAATCAGAAATTGGCCAACTGAGGAAGGCTTTTCTAAAGTTTGGGCGCCATAACCTCAAAAGCACGATCGCCTCTGGTTTTAAAATTAGGAAAATGTGTCACAGCTTGGGGACTGTGGAACAGTTAGGAGACCCTGGTTAGAGGATTGGCGAGGGCGGCTGCAGTGATAAGGTAGCTCTGAAATATAAGCAGGGGGCTCTCCATGCAGAGTTTTATATTTTAATAATAGGATTTTAAAGTGGGTTCAGAATTTCCCTGGAAGCAAGTGAAGGGATGCAAGACTAGGTGTGATATGTGAACACCGGCTAGTTTTTGTTAGCAGTCTTGCTGCTGCATTCTACACCAATTGGAGACGGACTATGGAGGACTGAGTCGTGCATGTAATAATTTAGTTACAATAATCAAGGTGGGAGAAAACAGAGGCGTGTACTAAAAGTTCCATATGATTGAATAACAATAAAGGTTTGATTGTTGCAATATTTCTGAGGTGACTAGAATCGCTTTTCCTTCTATAGTATCAGCTTTTAGAGAACCTTTCACACAAGGATCGCCCAATGGGTCTTCACCCCAACTGTGCGTCATCTTCTCAGCATAATCTTTGTGCACACCAGATTCTCGATGCTGATATATATTCATGCACAAAATAATCAAGAAAGAACTTCATGAAATGAAGCTATCACATCACTTTGCTACACATGTTGCATACCACTTGTACCCTGTTTGATGGCAATGACTATGATCTTATTGTTCATGCCCATGGGGGGAGTGTTCCTGTTGGCTAACTCCCATATTTGGTGTAGTTGGGGGCTGCCTTTTACCATTATGCTAACAGTAATAACATATGTGTGTGTGTGTGTGTGTGTGTTCATATTCTTATGGCCTGTGGTTGCTCATAGTACTGAACTCAATCACTTTGATTTGGTGAATGAAATTAATTTATCATGGGTGTGACTGTTTTTCAAGCCTCTCTGACTTCTCGTTGTCCAAAACAGCCAACAAATCAAAAGAAAACGTATCACTTTCCCTCTGTACCTCACTCATTACAGTAGCCTGTATACTATGATAAATCATGAGCCAGATGAGCTACTACATCATTGGCATTCTGTCATCTGACATTCTTGATGAAGCAAAAAAAAAAAACTAGTATGAAGGAAATGTTATGAGGAAACATTTTTGCAAACTCCTGTCATTTCTGTAACTTTTTACAGCTTGGCTAACGTAAAGGAACAATGAATTGGATTCTAATAACAACAATATGGATTAAAATGAACGTGTGGAGGTTTTGTTGACTGAAAATCTACCAAAAACATGAAAAATGAAAAAAATTCTCATAAAAAAACATTCTAAATAAAACTCCAGAACTCAATTTAAAATATGTAAACAAATATGGACAAACTACCAGAAATTCAAGTTTGTTCTAGCTTCTAATTTGTGTTGGATGTATTGATTTGACAAGGAAGAGGAAACTGCACTGACACAAGGAATGCTGATTTCATTAGGGCTGAGTGTGGCTTTGAGTGTGAATCCATTAAAAGTTTGTCAGGGGGAACCATGGGACACAGCAGATGGCAGAGCACATATGCTCTGGGTCTCTTTGGCCAGGTACACTGAGGAATACTTCAGAGAGTTGGCCTACCTTTGCTTGTATTATGGGAACTTGGACACTTTAAAACAACACGAGCTATAAGCTGAATTGTGGCATTTCAGTTTGTGATGTCTAACATTGCTAAAATCATGTGCTAATTTTGCTTAAAGCAGCATCAAAGCATAAACTATGTGGTGGTTGTATCTTTATTGCTTTTCTATCCTGTGCTCTTAATACAGGAAGTAAGTAATATCATTGTAGTATCACTGTATACAGGTGTAACCACCTGTGCTCTCAACAGTCAAAAAAAAAAACCAAACAAGAAAAAAACATTTGCATACAAAGTTTGGTTCTGGGGGCTGCTGGTGAGCTATAATTGGCACAAGGTTGAAGTAAGTTGAGACTGGTGAAGACGGATGACTGTGACAGGCCTTCAGCATGAAGAGTAATGTATTCAAATGTGTAATTTAAAAGGGTAACTTGCTGCATCACTTGTCATTGTGGGTGGGGAATAATTTTGGACTTTTGATCTTAAGACTAAATAAGATTGCTGTTTATCAGTGACACGCAGCTTACATGCACTAGGTGTGACTTGAGCAGGTTTTGACAGGCACCAGCGGAGGTGTTCTGAACAGTAAACAAGGACAACAGGTGCCTTAAGGTATCACTTGTGATGAAAAGTAAATACACACAAAACATGCAAGTATGTAAAACAGATTCAGATAAACAGTTTCACCTCTGTCACGTAAGATTATCGCACAGTAAACCTGCTGAAGACAGCGAAGGAAATCTTAAACATCCTGTACGTGCTTGGCAGGGAAGTTTTGTAAAACAGGAACCCATCGCAGCAGGAGGAATGTAAAATTTGAATATCTTCATAGAGCTTCATTAGCACTGATAATAAGGTAGCTAAATTGACTGACACTCCATTTGATTACAGACACTGAGTGACATCATGTAATTATGACTTATGATGGCAGCTTAAATAGGTGTTAATAAATCTGAGTGCATGAATAAACCTCTCTCATTAAAACTCGACTGTACATTTTTTAACAGGGGTCATGCACGGTGCAGCACAACTGATAGACATGCATGTATGCCTTGTATTCACTGCTGATATTATGCTCATGTGAGTCAGATCTGCCTCTTTGTCTGCATGTTAAACACAGTCTGGTCGCATGGCTAGATGCAAAGTGAATTTCTGCATCCTCCTGTTAGCCCTAGACAAACAGAGGATGGGTGTTGAGAGCATGTAGTGAGGTCAGTCAGGGACAAGCCTCTTTGGTTCACCCACCCTGTCCACTTAATTCAGAATGACTTGCCAAAGGCCAGTTTTGATACAAGGCCATTAGACGGAAATAATTCCCCCTCAGCTGCAGAAGTATGGCTTATTCAGGATCGTAGACAGCTTTATTTGGAATTCATATTTGCTACCTTACCAGCCAAAAGTAAACAAAAAAAATCCATCTGCATAAGATTTGGCTCAGAGCAGAGGCTGTCCCGAAGCTGTGCTAACGTGTTTACTGGAAGAACATTTTCATTTTCACAACTGTTTCCAAAAACAACCCTCATGGGTCACAGTAAGATTCTATTTTTCTCTGTGAAAGAAGGGACATGGTAAAGCCTGACGCTGTGTGAAACTTCATTACAGAACGCATCTAAATCGGAGGCAGTGCGATGCTATAAAAATGAAATTCATGGGAAGTTTCTGCATGTTTCGGGATGAGTGAGACTCAAAGAAGCATATATTTTAGGACTGTTTTTGTTTTAAAATTTAGTATCATTGAGTGCCTCCCACCTGACCCTTTTTGCCAGTTCCACTTATAATAGCATACTATGAAGCATTATTATAGTATTAATTCATCATTTATTAAGAATTACTCCTACATTAATACACATTAATATGTAAGTCATAAAGATTGATATAATTTCTTTTATTACTGATTAATAAGATTATAAATAAAACGTTTATTTCAGTGGGTGATGATTTACTATGGATTAACCATTTCTAAAGTAAATATCACAAAATACAAATCAGACTTTTAGGAGGTATTTATGGCTTACAATATATTTCAGAAAGTCTAAGTAAACAATTTAGATCCATATATACATATATATTGATTGTGATTCATTGTTAAGTCAGGCGCTTAAAAGTCGATAAGTTGCCTATTTTGTGAGGGTGTTTTCTGAATATCTGAATTATCACAAACAATAGTGAATTTTTCATAGATCTTCATAAACCCAAGTTTAAACACCAAAAAGTGTCCGTCACATTAAACTGGAAACGAAGGAAAACGTCCCTGAGATGTTTAGTGTTTTGTGATGTGATGTTTAGTGACATAAGTCGGTGTTGAGTGAGTTTCAGATCCAGAATGCTCCTGAATTAAATGAAGAAGTCATGTTGTTTAGTGTGGTGATTCAAGAGTCCTACTACACATGTGAACTGGGTCAATGCAGCCGAAGAAGTGGATGGGCTTCGGTTGGACACAGTGAAAACTCAGAGCAACTCCTTGGTGTAAGCAAGTGATCAGGTTCAGTGGTGGAATCAAAAGGTCTTTCCATAGAATCCCAAACAGGGTTATAGCCAGGGGTTGATCACCTGCGACTGTGCTGAACTGAGGTATTGCCGCATCAGGCTGAGAATTTTAGCGGTTCGCTATCAGAACTGTTTCCCATCAACACATTTAGCAAGTGGGTGTGGCTAACCAGCAAGCAGTTGTCCGATCTCCAGGGAGAACATGCCTCCAGTCATACGTTCCTCCAATACCACCGGTCTGTGAATTTTTGTGGCTAAAGCCCTGCCAAAAAGTCACCTGTGTAAAACAGCGATGTTATTGCATTAAATCAAGAAGAAAAATCCTCAGTGGCCATAAGGAACATAAAATCTAATTCTCAGAATACACAATAGTCCATCCAACATTCTGTCCATTTTCTTCTAGTTATCCAAGTCAGGGTCGTGGATGGGCTGCCAAAGGCAGAGTACACCGTGGACAGGTCACCAGTATATCACAGGGCCAACACAGAGAGAGAGGCAACATTCAAATTCAATTCTCCAATTAACCTATCCCCATACATGCTTTTGGATTGGCATGGAGAGAACATGCAAACTCCTCAGAGAAAGGCCCCAGCCAGATGGCGGATTTAGACCTTCTTGCTGTGAGGGAATGATTTTTTTTACACAATAGTAAATAAATTAATTAATGCAACACTGTTTTTGGCAGCACATTTTTTGCATGAAGTATTCTACCTCTTTATATCAGTCATGAGTTTTTTTTCAGCTTTTTTTTTAATCATGAATTACGATCATAAAACATAATCAATATACACTATATTGCCAAAAGTATTTTATTATTATACCAAACTGGAAGCAATTGGGAACAACAGCAACTCAGCCACAAAGTGGTAGGCCTTATAAAATGACAGCATTGTGCCAAGTGTAAAGTTTGGTGGAGGGGGGGATTATGGTGTGGGGTTGTTTTTCGGGAGTTGGGCTCGACCCCTTAGTTCCAGTGAAAGGAACTCTTAATGCTTCAGCATACCAAGAGATTTTGGACAATTTCATGCTCCCAACTTTGTGGGAACAGTTTGGGGATGGCCCCTTCCTGTTCCAATATGACTGCGCACCAGTGCACAAAGCAAGATCCATAAAGATGTGGATGAGGGAGTTTGGTGTGGAAGAACTTGACTGGCCTGCACAGAGTCCTCACCTCAACTGACTAGAACACCTTTGGGGTGAATTCGAGCGGAGACTGTGAGACAGGCCTTCTCATCCAACATCACTGTCTGACCTCACAAATGTGCTTCTGGAAGAATAATCAAAATTCCCATAAACACTCCAAAACTTTCTAGAAAGCTGTCAAAGTCCCAGAAGAATTGAAACTGTTTTAGCTGCAAAGGGTCATCCGACATCATATTAATCCTTATTTTATGGTCTTTACCTTACAATATAAAGCACCTCCAGGTTGTGATTTGGCACTGTGTAAATAGAATAGAATTGAATTGATTCAAATGGTTTAAGAATGAGATGTCACTCACTTTCATGTGTGTGTGAAGGCAGACGAAGAAATACTTTTGGCAACAGTGTATTTTTAACACTAATTTGATATGTTTACCTTTAAATGAACTAAATAAACTGAATAACAGGACATTATCATACATCTCACATACCTCAATTTGTACTGTGCTGTAATTTTAAATCCACATGAAGCAGTTCTCTTAAACTTATTAAACATATTATTATCATTAGTATTGAAAGTGAATAGCAAGGCATACATTTCAGACATTGTAGTGTAACACTAACACAGGACAAACGGAACTGAAGACACCATCAAAAGCGAAGAAAAGCTAAAAGTGTAACACCAAACGCCGCTATCAAAATGGGAAAGCAGAAGCTGAAATAAAATGCAATACAACATCGTTGCCCATTTACATTTCAGTTGGATAAAATTTGCTTCATTTAGTCAATTAATGTCTCATGGCACACTTGAGACCAGCAGCCAGCTCATCTCTAACACCACACTGGCACAGAAATGGATTGTGTTTTACGGCATGTTTGAGAAGTTTCTAATTTATTGATTCTTTGATGGGTAACAGAAAAAAGTAATTTTCTAAAAATCAGTTATTTCATAACATTTGTACCATGGTGATGTTTTTTTTTGTTTTGTTTTTTGAGAAAAATGCTTGTGATTGCAAGAAGAGATCAACTATTAAAAAAGCTAAGTGATGCTGCACACATTAATGCAAATTACCATCCAGAGTAAAACTGTAGTTTCCCTAGATGACTGAAACAACCTATGAGCCAATGCCTGATAGGCAGAATTGTCAACTCATTGCACTTGCTTTCCATTTTCACTCTAGCATTACGTCTACTGTAACAGATTTCAGTTGCGGACAGGATTGGATTTTTTTTCTCACCAATCACTAGAGACCAACATATCTGCTGGAATCTAACAAGATATTAAGTCAACACTTTTTTTAACACAGGTTTTAAAAGTGCAGCAGAGCAAAGTAAAATCCAATTACAATGTCAGTCAACTCTGTGAAGTGGACAAATTCAAAGGCCTGGACCTTGAAGAACTTTTGCTCCTTATAAAGGAAAGATGTTGATGCTAAGTTTTTATTGTATCTTGTTCTGCTATGTTTAGTGCAGATTGAATGGAGTTGATTTAAAAATGTATTTGCTGCATTATTTGGGAAATTTTACCTAAAACTTCTCGAGTTTGGAGATGTAAAATCAATAATGGTTTCAAATCTAACCACTGCCCACTGGAAGTGAATTCTTTAGAATAATTTATAGTATTTGTGTTTACAGTAATAGTTCTGTAAAGCTAACTGGCCTTTTTATTTGTTTTGAGGTGGGAATGGAGCGCTATGATTTAAAAACCTGCTGTATAAATAAATTAAATGTGGTAAATGTGCTGATGGTTTGAGCATTTTGATGTTGTTGGAGGGATATCATAAAAAAATAACAAAGCACCTTTATATGACACAAGAGTAAGCGTTTTTTCTCTGCTGTAAAGGAACTGTCTAGCCCACACTCCATTCTTTCTGTGGCTAATGTGTGTGGTCTGTGCTCCTGTAGATAGATTATCTGTGAAGCTACAGCGCTGTTTTAACCTTGACTAGGAAGGTCATGGCACTTTGCTGAGTGGTGAAGTCCCTTGAAAGCTCCTTCCCATATGTTGATGTACGACAGGTTTATTTTTAAGTGATGTTTCACTCTGTTGAGACTGCTGGAGCACACAGTAAGGTTGTTGTGTCAAGTTGTATTTTTTTCCCTCTTCTTGACATATCTTGATAAAAAAGGCTGCACTGAAAACATTGGACTTGGTAGTAAGATGCTATTAACATCTGTCTTGCCAGATCTTTCTAGTGATTAAAGGTTTATAATCCATGTTTTTGTTTTTTTAAGTTGATTTCACATGCTATTTAGTCAGTGCAGGTCTCTCAAGTGAATGAAGTGATTCAGGCGTGCTAACAATTCTGTTCTGTTTGTTTTTGCAATACATGATGCTCTTTTAATCAGAACCATGAAATGAAATTATCTAGGAAAATAGAGAAATTTGATTGCAGATATGCAGATACAATTGCAGATATAACTTCCAGAATTATATGGAAGTTAAAGATTCAGAAGATTCAATAAAACTGCAATATCTGCAGGTTTTTTGGCTGTTGTGCCATTGGGAGGTTAAAGAGCTTCTTCTCACTGTAACAAGCATGTGCCCACAAATAAACACACACCAATGGGGAAACTAATGAAACAGTTTAAAGGCAAAGAAAAATAAAATGACCAGTTGTCCTCATTCTGGGTCTCCATGCAAGATCTTCCCTTATGGGCTGAGATTAATGATGAGAAAGGTGGTGGATAAGCCCAAATCTACATGGGAGGAGCTTGTTAACGAGCTGAAGTCATTTGGGAGCACAGTCACCATGAACATCATCAGTAGCACACTACGCCATAATGGATTGAAATTCTGCTGTGCCCACAAGGTCCCCATGCTCAAGAAGGCACATCTACAGGCCTGTCTTAAATTTCCCCGTGAACATCTAAATGATTCAGAGAAGGATTGGGATAAAATGCTGTTATCAGATAAAAAAACAAAACTGAACTTAGTATGACCCAAAGACCCAACAGCATCCCCTCGGTAAAGCCTGGAGGTGGAAACATTGTGCTTTGGGGCTGTTTTTCTGCTAAGCGTGCGGGACCCATTGCATCAAGGGGCCAATGGACGGGGCCATGCACCATAAAATCTTGGACATAAACCTGTTTCCCTCAGCCAGAACACAAAAGATAGTTCATGGATGGGTCTTCCAGCATGACAATGACCCAAAACATACCGCCAAGGCAACAAAGGAGTGGCTACAGAAGAAGCACACTAAGGCCATGGATTGGTCTAACCAGTCTGCAGACCTCAAACCTATAGAAGATCTGTGGAGGGAGCTGAATCTTGGAGTTGTCAAGCAGCAGCCAAGAAACCTAAAGGATTTATAGAGTTTCTGTAAAAAAGGAGTGGGCCAAAATCCCTCCTGATGTGCGCAAACCTGGCGACCAACTACAATAAAGCTTTTACAGCTGTGCTTGCTAACAAGGGTTTCTCCACCAAGTGCTAAGTCATGTTTTGCTTGAGGATCAAATATTTATTTCATTCAATGAAATGCAAATCAATTTATGATATTTAGTCAATGTGGTTTTTCTGGATTTTTTGGTTGATATTCTCTCTCTCTCTAAAAAATGAAAAACTTTCTATTTCTTTGTGCGTGTTAACCCCAACGTGAGCAAACTTACAAATTCAGCAGGGAATCAAATAATTATTCATTTGATTTTATTCAATGACACAGCATAAGTCAAATGTAAGCACAAAGGTTCTCAGGTTGGTGTAACATAACTTCTTAACACTTTAGTTCAACAATAATTAAAGCAATGAAATCTTGTAATTCTCCAGATTGTTTGAGTTGTTGTATCTTGGGTCAGACTTTTTAATCGGCTGCTTAAAGCTCTCCTTTATCACCATGTAACTGCATCAGTAATTTCCATCCACCATTTGCTCTTCCTGTCATATGGAGTAAAACCAACGATGCTCTGTGGAGTCATTTGGGAGCATTTTTGGGTCACACATCACCAGCTGCTAGCATCTCCTCCTTTGTAGCCTCATTGTACTCAGTGGTGTTTTTGCCTCAAGTGGTCAAGCATGTTTGTTGTTTCCAGAATCCAGAACAGTATATTTGCAAAGCATTGTGCTTTGTTCCAAGTTGCTGAAGTAGCTCCCTTTTAACTAAATCATCATCGGAGGCTGACACGGCTCTTGCTGTCAGACCGGTGTGGGCTTGTTTAATTGTGGTGCATGCTAGGGAACATACTGTAAACACATGGCATTGCTATATTATTGATATCATGATATGACACATTTATATTATCAAAGAGTGATATATCATATTATAGTATCGTGGCACAGCCCTAGTAATCACCAGAGTTGAATTTATGTATTTTTTAATTAGTTTTTATTTTTATTTCATTTTTACTTTTTTTTGTTTTTAATTCAGCTTAGTTTCAGTTAGTTTCTGAGATGTTCTTGTTTTTTAGATTTTCTTGTTTAAAAATTTTTAGTTTTAGTTTAGTTTTTATTAGTTTCAGTGATAGTTTTAGACTTTTTAAATATTATTGTGTGGGTATTACATTAAAAAAACAACCTTTTGAAAGTAGTTGACTCACAGTCTTGTAGACATCCAGAGTCCCAATAAAAACGTCCATCAGGCAAGTTGCAAACTAACAAATGCTGAAATTAAAGATATTTTCTATATATATTTTTTTATTATATTTAATTTTACAGTTTCACAAAACTTGTTTTAAAAAAATATTTTTGTAGTCACTTTGTAGTCACCTTCATGCAGGTGTTTCTTAATCTGATTTGATTTTCAAAGACTAGACAGCACATGCTTGTTGGTATTCTAATGGCATAAAAAGTATTAAAAACTATAGTTATGACTCTTCCTATGAAATACATTCTTTTGTAGACTGAATCTTTCATTATCCGTGTCTCTTTTAATATGGCTGCTTGGGGAAATAAAATGATGTGGGTCATTAACATTATATTCAACTCAGAATTCCATCAATTATGTAATGTGCTAAAGAATATTTTAAAATTATGGATTATCTGCTTCCCCACTGATTTAACTTTAATGTCCTCATGTCAATTATCTCACTTATTGTCTAACAGACAAATGAGAAGCTGGATCATCAACCAGCCAGACCTAAGCAGAAAAACAATAGTACTGGTTGATTGTTTAAACCGGTTAAAACAACTGATTAAGTAGGTGGCGTCTTGCAGTAGTGCATGTGAAATCTCAAGTGCTCTCACTGTTGGGCTTTTTAGCTGGATGGGACTTGTCACTCTGGTAACCAAGAAACTTCCGTTCAAACACAAAACACAAGATGATGTCAAAGATCCAGAAAGTCGCGAGCTTTTTTTTGTTACTCTATCCATTTCTGAAGTCAAGTCATTATTTTCTGCATTGAGAAAACAGACTGTTAGTGTGAGGCAGATTGTGCACTTGTGTGAAAGCATTTGCAAAGCACTCAGTGGGGACAAAAGGGGACTAGCTGAAAGGAAATCATTGTGTTTTCTTCACTCGGCTGCATTGAGACACTTGTTCCTGTCTCCTGTCATTGCCAGTGGCCCTGGCTTTGTTGTGGCTCCGTGAGAGGTAGGAGGACACTGACCACTGGTTCTTGCTACAGCCAGGTACAGGTGCCTGCGGGGGACAAGCAGGCTGCTCCCAATTCTGTTGGAAGCTGTTGGAGTAGTTCCCTTTTTTACTAAATTGTTTTTGATGATGAGGTGTGGCTTTGCTTCAGTGGGTGAGCCACCTTACCCTTACTGCTTCCTTGTTTAGTTTGTACAAATGTTCTGCAAGTTTATACAGAAAATGCTGCTGCTGCCAACGAGACCTTTTCTGTCTTTGGTAAAACGTAAAAGTAGACCTTAGGAACATATCCTATCGTCACTGCAATATCGCAGCTGTTGCTCCTAAGTTTTTAAAATTTAACGGAGCCAAAGATGTTTTGGTAATTGATAAAAGAAATGTGGCACGAGCCGATGATGTAGTTTTGGAAATGCTTCGACATTATTTAAGTCATCATTGCATTTGTTAAGAGTGTCTATATGCAGTGAAAGCTTTAATTTGGACAGAAAAATAATGTTTTCTGTTTTGTTCTTTTTGCAGGGGAACATCTTCGTGTATGTCTTCAGGGAAACACGTGTTGCACCGAGGAAATGGAGGACAAATTTGGCCAACAGAGTAAACAAGACTTTGAAAATCTGGTTGATGAAGTCAGTCACACACTGAGGAGCACCTTTGTTTCCAGACATAAAAGATTTGATGGTAAGTCCCCTTCAATTAATGCTTTAAGGTAATTATTTTTTTCTGTTTTTTTTTTTTCTTCTTTTAAAAATGGTTTTAATGGTCATTCACCAGA
>VUQJ01033804.1:3780-16391 GCA_015108635.1 Andinoacara biseriatus | reverse complement strand
TCAGTCACCAGAGAACAAAATGCTACAAAAAGGGAATTCAAAGGCTTGGGACTGTTCATGTTAATTTGAAAGGGTTTACTCAAGTTCTTTAGCCGTCCTCCCTGAAGAGGAGACGAGATGTAAAAATCTCATTAATATGCCTTGGAGTGGAGAAGCCTCTTGTTGGATTAGACAAACATGGCTACTTGCACTGAAGATTGACAGCTTCAACAGCAGCACAAAGCTAGTCTCTGCATTATTAAGGTTGTTTTGGTGGTCTTGTGCTGTTTGTGATCTTGTCCTAGTCCCATTGTGACTTTCTTGACCACTACACATTTAATGAGTTTTTGTATGGGTGGAGATGTGCTCATTACTGAACCAAGCCTCACTCCACCTCTCTACTTGTCCCTGTTGGTGTTCTTCTCTTTGGGGTCAGCTCCTTCTAGCTACAGTTTAATGAGAAATAATAATCCCTCCAACTCTCAGAAGACCATGTGGTTAACAACAGCTTATCACTGTGGACAATGGTGACAGGTGGCAGAGGTGGAAAACTTTCAAGTGTAAACCACCTGTCAGCACTGTCATTCATTAGGATTTTTGATTATTTAGGAATGGAGCATAATAGCTTTCATTACACAGATGCAGGATCTTTTAAATATTACTGAATTTCAATTCACTTAATCACCAAAGAAGTGATGTGGCCGTTGATTTAAAAAATATCTAAGAATATTGGATTGTGATACTATCCAAACGTTCGTGGAGACACATTATACAAATATACCAACTTATTAGCGGTATGTACACCTTAGCAAATACAGTATATGCCCACACTTTATACAGAGACATTTTATTAGGTGCACCTTGCCAGTACTAAGTTGGACCCCTTTTTCCTTCAGAACTACCTAAGTATTCATAGCAAAGATTCAACAAGGTGCTGGAAACAGTCCTCAGAGATTTTGGTCCATAATGACATGATGGCAACAGTTGCTGCAGATTTGTTGGCTGCGCATTCATGATAGGATATTCCTTTTGAGTACAGCCTTTTCTGACATAGTATATAATCCTGCTGGAATCAGACTTTAATCAGCAACAATACTCAGGTAGGCTGTGACATTTAAACGACGCAGCCTGAACCGCCGATACGAGACAGGATGGATCCGTAATTTCATCCTTTTGATAGCATGTTTTGACCGTACCATCTGAATGTTTCAGGATTCTGATGGCAGGGTCGAGATTCATCAGACCAGGCAACATTTTCTTCTATTGTCCAATTTTGTTGAGCGCGAATGAATTATTGCCTCAGTTTCCTGTTCTTATCTGACAGGAATGTTCTGTTGCTGCTGTAGCTCATCTGCTTCAAAGTTTGATGTGTTGTGCCTTCAGAGGTTCTCGTCTGCATACATTGGTTGTAACAAGCAGTTATTTGAGTTGCTGGTGCCTTTACTTTACTTAAAAACGAAGGGCACTTTCCATCATTCTTTTCCAATGAGCTACTGTCATTGATGACATACTACCTAATTTGACGTGTGCCCAAAGATGCCAGCAGCAGCAGTATCATCATACTGCAATAGTAGTGACACAGCATTATATCCAGTGACACAATATAAGTCAAATGCAGGCACAAAAATAGCCTAGATAGTGTTTACCCTGGAAATTTTAAATAAAAGAACACCATGACTGCTTAACACTTAAGTTTGACAAATACAATAGTAACTAAACCTTGGTACTCTTCAGGAGCTTGCGTGATATCGTCACACAATAAAACTAAAATAAATATTTATACCTGGGATGTTGTAACTTGGGTCGAGCTTTTAAACCAGCTGCTTAAAGCCCTGCTTTTCCACCGTGGAACCCAATCAGTAATTTCCATCCACAGTTTACTCTTCTTGTCATAAGGAATGCAACTACCAAGTGCTTCAGCGATGCTCTGTGGGGTCATTTGTTTACATTTAGGTTACACATCACCAGCTGCTTGTATCTCCTCCGTAGCCTGGTTGTGCTGACAGTGTGTTCTTGTCTTATGGACTGCAACTAGTGAGTGCTCCAGTGATGCTCCATAGAGTGATTTGTTTACTGTTGGGTCGCACATCCCCAGCTGCTAGTCTCTCCTTCTTGCATGCCTTCATAGCCTGTTTTTACTCAACACTCAACTCTGTGTTTTTACTGTTTCCACCCTCAACAGGAACAGTTTTCTTGCATATTGTGCAAAGTATGATGCTTTGTTGGAGGTTGTTGAAGTAGCCCCCATTTTACTAAATCATCATCAGAGGCTTTTGCTCTCAGACATGCCTGGGCTTGTCTCATTGTTGTGCGTAAGCACATGGCATTGCCGTAGAATTGACACTTTTATACCACGTAAAAAATTCTACCAGCATTATTATTATAGATCACATGATTTCTAAATTCAATGAACTGCTGCCATGTGATTAGCTGATTAGATATTTGTGTTATCAAAAAGTTGTGTTTTTGACCAGCATATGTCCTTCAATGTGCATATTAAGCAAATATGTTGAACTGCTCTCTTGCCTTTGTGCATATCTGTAAATTAGAAAGGCCCTGTGTCAGGGTGATGCTGAAAAACTAGTCAATGCATTTATTATGTCGAGGCTCGACTATTGTAATTCATTAATAGCAGGTTATAAAAGCTCCCTGAAAAGCCTTTAGTTGATCTAAAATGCTGCAGTGAGAGTGCTGACAGACTAGAAGAGAGAACATATTTCTTCCATATTGGCTTCTCTTCATTGGCTCCCTGTTAAATTAAGAATCAAATTTAAAAATCTTCTCTTCACATACAAGGTCTCAAAAGACCTCATAGTACCATATCACTGCAAGTGAGGACATCGCTCTCAGACTGCTGGCTTACTTGTGGTTCCTAGGACACTTAAGAGTGGGATGCATGTCAGAGCCTTCAGCTTTTGGGCCCCTCTTCTGTGGAACCAGCTTTTAGTTTGGATTCAGGAGACAGACACTCTCTCTACTTTTAAGATTAGGCTTAAAACTTTCCTTTTGGGTCAAGCTTATAGTTGAGTTGGATCAGGTGACCCTGAACTTAGTTACGCTGCAATAGGCCTAAGCTGCACGTTCCCCTTGTCATTCTTTCTGTGTTCATACAGCACTTTGCATTTATTCATTAGTTCTTATTAACCTCTGGCTCTCTCCCACAGTGTCTTTTGTCCTATCTCTCATCCCACACCCCCAACCAGTCACAGCAGTTAACTGCCCCTCTTTGAGCCTGGTTCTACTGGAGGTTAAAAGGGAGTTTTTCCTTCCCACCATCGCCAAGTACTAGCTCATAGGGGTCGTTTGATTGTTGATTGTTTCTCTGCATTATTGTAGGGTCTTTACCTTGCAACATAAAACACCATGAGGCAACTGTTGTTGTGATTTGGTGCTAAATAAATACAATTAAATTCGGTAAAATCTTCTTTTTGAAAAGAATTGGTTCATCCCAAAAAAATATCTGCAAAAGTAAGAAATGAAAGCATAAATTTTAATATTTTGCAATCCTTATGTATCCAATGTCTACAATGAATATTGGTTGAGTGATTTAATAGTGCAGTTTAATACTCGGCAGTCAATGTCAGGTCATTCCGTCTTGATTCTATTCAATGTAATATATGAAACGAATGCTATTGAATTACAGCATGCCTCTCTAAGATGATTCCACCAGTGCCCAGAAACTCAGTGTCACAATGACTGGGTGATGTCTGTCTGTCTTTTTTTTTTTTCCTGGAATACACTTCTTGAACCCACATGTGATTCCTGGAAGCATGCATAAATAAATAAGTGTTATTTTGATCATCCGCTGTCAAGATGGTGAATATCATGAGGAAGGGAAATGGGGTTTGTCCAGCAGCACTTAGATGCATGACTCCAGGCACCCCTTGCTCTCGTGGGGTTTGCTGCCACTTTCCATAATTTCATTAGGGTCAAAGCAGATGCTGTATACAGGTTTTTGCAGGAGACTGTGTGTCGGATGAGAGTGTCTACTGATAACCCATTTAGGAAATCTGAGATATTGAATTATTGTAAGGTCTTTACCTTACAATATAAAGTGCCTTGAGGCGACTATTGTTGTGATTCAGTGCCATATAAATAAAACTGAATTGAATTAAATTAAAACTTTGCCATCACTGTTTCTTTATATATTACATTTAATCGGATGTTTAAAGTTGAGATATTAGCTTTGAGCAGGATTTATTGGAAGAGATAATTGTTTTTAAAATATAATTTGTGTTTTATAAAGCTCCAGTAATTTCTCTATCTCCATGTTCCCTGAAGTATATTTATTCATTTTGAAGCAATTTTACCTAAATAACAAGATTTTGAACCAGAAAATGTAATTAAAGATCCAAACAATAAAGAGCTTTTAGTTCACTTAAATGCCATTTTTTTTAGAATCTGGCTTAGGTTTCCGCCTACAGAAAGTCAGTGTATTAAACATTTTTTTTTAATTGAATTTATGCAGAATTTATGTGACTCCACAGCGTTCGTGTCACAATAAGAGGGTACGGTCTTAACTATGCCTCGACTCATCCACGCTGAAATGTCTGCAACAGCTCAGGGACACAGTATGCTTATATCTAAAAGAAAAACCGCATCATCTAAACAAAATAATCAGTGCCAAACATGCAGCCCAATTCCTGTAATTTGATAATAAATGTGATTGTTATAATGCTATCATTTTCACCACAATTCATAACTTAAGACCACAGAAAATAACTGGTCTGAGGAACCAGACAAAGCAAATGCTAGCACAGAGAATTCTATTTTATCTCACTCATTAAAGTCCACGTCAGGGTTTGTAATTGTTAATCAATTCTTGGCCCTGCTGACCACAAACACCATGGTGCTGAGCATCCTAGCAGAATATTAATGTGGTTCATTCTCTGCAATTGATCCATTATAGAGTCACTCACACAGTGTGTGTGGTGCCCATTGATATCAGTTGTGTTGCTGGAGTGCTGTTGCGTTTTTACTGTTATATATAAAAATGTAAACTGTAATTTTATGCAGTCAGTGTTGAGGTGTCCTTGACCAAAGCACTTAACCCAAAATGACTTCCGAGAAAGTGCCAACCCATATGAAACAGTACTGTGTGGGCAGCAAACAGGTGCGGTTGCGTGACTAGATGACTCGGTCCTCTCTGCACCTGATTCTGCCAGAGGCCCCTTCCTTTAGATTTCTTTCTCCTCAGACTGCTTGCTCATAGGGAATTGTTGATGTTCTTTCTTTAATACCGTACAATACAAAGCCCTGAGATGTGCACAAAGATGAGCACGTGAATTGTGAACTCGGACTATATAATATTTAAATTGAAATTTAATGAAGTTGGTGCAGTATGTCTGCTTGTTAAATGATGACGGATCATTCTGAGAGTACTATTTCTGGGTCCGTGTTTCTACTGCGTAAAATGAGTATTTCTTATTTTAGGTTTGAATCGATCTGTGGTAAAATATATATATTCAATTGTCATTCTACCCCCGTACAGCTTTTTAGTACCCCCCCCCTTTTTTTTTTTAACAGCACATCTTTAACTAAGCTTTAAAAACTCAATATAGACTGTAACCCCAGGGCTTATGGTGTTCCAGACAGCAATATTTTAAAGTTAAAGACCATTCAGCAAACTTTGCTTTTGGTATTGACATTACACTTCTTCCTCACTGACCAGCAAAATGTTATCTATTAATAAAGACAACTTAACCTTCACACTGATGCTTTTGCAGCTAAAAACTCAGTTTAGGGTAAAGTTTAGTTTAATGTTTTAGCATTTTTGTTGTGAAACACTTATTTATCTTGATAGGTGCTATCAAGATAAATAATATGTGTTGATAGGTGCTATGTAAGTAACATTTTACTTAGAAGTCAATGCCTATACTACTTTATTAGTTTGCTGAATATCTCTAGTTCTGCTCTTTGGGGGGTTGGGCACTACGCTTGAGAACAGCAATGCTGATCACTCTGTTGGATTTATAAGAATTTAGACCATTTAATTGAGTCTCACCATAAAGTCATACCTCAGTGTTTGTTTGCTTTTGGCATCTGAGGAAGCATTTGCATTCAGAAATGTCTGTGATGTCAGGCAAAAAGGTCTTTTATGTGAAAATGTTTTTCTGGTGGGCACGTTTTGATGATTTTAGAAATACAAAAGATTGCTGTTTAATTTCTTTAAATCTTGTTATTTGTTTTTTAACAAATAACATTAAGCTTTTTAAGGTTAGAGTCCAGTATGTCAAATCCTAGTTAACATCTATGAGCTAGCAAGCTAACAATAGGGTTTGATACAGTAACTTGAAATATAAAGAAAACTGCCATTTTATGTTTCATTACATTAGACCTCACTTCATATATTTGTCTACAATCATTAGAATACCATTTCTTTTATTTTCCATTGATAAAAGCACAGGCTGACAACACTAGACAGGCTATAAAAACGAACGCAGGGAAATATAAACCATCATCCTATCATGCTCTCTACAGTAGCATAGCTCTCTGAGCAGCTCTCCGTAGACTGGCACTTCCTGTCAGACCGATCAATGGCCCAGCTTTTGACAGACATGGGGAATTTGAAGTGCAGTAAAATTGCTAGTTTCGTGTACAGGCATCGGAGCTCGAGGAGACTGAATACCATGCTGCTTGTCTTATATTATGCTGTTTCAACATTCACAAAGTGAGCGCTGGGCTCCTTCTCTGACTGACTGTATTGCTGTGGAAGACGCTAGGTGTACTGTGGGAGACAGCAGCTATTTGTTCGGCTGTGCGAGGGTCAAGAAATCATTTATATTTGTGTAGTTGTGCATTTTTGCTGACAAATTGCTTGTAGTTGTGGCAAAGTGTTGCTTGCAGTAATTTGACAAACGATCAGAAAACACTCCCAGTCCTGAAATTATGTAGCTAATTTGTTACCTTTTTATTCGCGTGTGACCTTGAAATTAAGTACTCCACTGTATTGTTTAGAGTTTTATTAAATTCCCAGCCTGCAAGAGTGAATGCATTTATTAATTATTATTTATTTTCTATTGAAATTACCAAATTCTGGCAACCACCTAGTAACAGGCTAAAAGGACCTGTTTTTACCCTTTTTTGCACCTGGAATATCCTATGAACACATCCTATCATTTAGGTTTCAAGACAGTGACATCTCATATATATCCACAAAAGTCTACTTATGCATGCCTAGCAACCACCTAGTTATTGGCTAAAATAATCATTTTTTTTTTTAAACTTATGTTTTTCATTTACACACCTATAACACCTTATAAAAGCATCATGTCATTTTTTATTTCACATCAATAACTATATCTAATTTAATTACTAATAAAGGACCCATTTGTAGTATGTAAGCAGCTTCTCCCCATCAGTTTGCCAGCAGCGCTAACAATACTGTAGCATGGACATGCACTAGTTTATATAATTTAACATATCAGTAACATCCCAATTGCTTTTCATCACAGTGTTTGCGCAGAAAATGAAATGCTTCCACACATGCTGAATATGGCCCAGTGAAAAAGGTGGTCTGCATATGTAGACTCCAATATAATATACTGCATGTACTCAATTGAAGAAGGCTGAAATGTTTTGGAAAGCCAACCCTTTTATCCTCCTTAGCTGGCTGGTCACAGTTCAGGAGACTGTAGTAATTAATTCTCCAGGCCACTTCCCCTGAGGGTTCTCACAGTAGATGTCATCCCATCCACAGCGAACTCCTTTGGTTATGTGTAAAGACCAAATGAAGTTGACTTCATAGTTTGTTGTCTCCACAAAGCTGTGGTCTGCTTAGAAATGAAATTCACAAAACTTGCCTTTTTTCCACCATCTAGTTCAGAAATCAAACAGGGATCCTGTGTTTCAAGATTGCTGAAATAGACTGCTGACATCTAGGAGGCCATCCATCAGTAGGTTTCTGCAGAAGCACAGAAACAGAGGCTTTCTTTTTATCACAAAGAGAATGGCTGTGTGTAACCTCTGCACAGCTCTGTGCACGTCCTGAGGAGTTGGAGCCAAATTGAGCTTTATCAGCGAAATATAATGAACTCACTGCTGTCCAGCATTTCAGCATCATAATCTTCTGTTTGCAGCTCATGCGAATGATTATTTGGACAAATGTATTAATTACTAATATATGTTTAGGTCAAGATAAGTTTTCCAGGTAACTTTTAGTCTTTCACATTTCACTGATTCACTGTTGTGAAATATGAGCCCGCTCAAGAGTTTTCACTAATTACATTATGATGTCTTTTTTAGCCTAATATTTCTGTTACTGATTTATACCAAGGCCATTCACAGTGTGATCATTCATTGTAATCACTCCAATGCAGAGCCTAAAATTATATCAAATTTAATGTTTAAATTGATGAAAAATGGTGGTTTAATTAAATTGGTTACGTTTAATTAGTCTCTTAGCAGAACGTGGCTGTATTAAGATTTGCTTTTCTAAATGTCACAATTTTAAGTAAAATTTGTTTGGAAGCTGTCATTAATCTATGTGCATATCGCTCAATATTACTGACTGTTCTCATTACCAACAACACATTACTGAAGCACAAATCACGCATATAAAATTACCATATATAAATCTGCTAACTGTGGACATTTATTAAATATGCTCAAATATACCAAAAAAAAATAACCATACTTTGGCCAACATCACAATTCCTGCCTACTGTATGTTTTAATATGCACTGTGTTATAGCTAAATAAGGTTAAAAAAAAAAAAGTCATATCCTCTTAGGCACAAAAATGTGTGTGAAGTTAAGCTAATGTTGTCAGATCCCAGAGGGAGTTAACACTCACTGGTACCTGATAAGATGTGCTAATGAACAGTAATTAAATCTGGTGAGAATAAAGAAAGCAGGTATTTTGTGAGCATGCACTGAATGACAGCCAGTTTTTTGGGTGAATAAATTAATGCAAAAATAAAGAACCTTTACTCTTCAAGCTCAAATCATATTAATAATCCTGCCTTTTTACATAATATAAATAGTCTTTATATTATGTTATTACATCATAAAATAACATTTCATGGAAACGAGGCATGTTTTTCATATTTTCCTTTCTGCCAATGGGCATCTCAGGTACCTCTTGATATAACTAATCAGATGTGACTTGGTGTGGCGTTATGGAGGTTCGGGTCATTTGGTTTCTCTGCTGCTGTAATCTGTAATTTTACCTGCATTGCTGGGAGCTAATGACCACTTCAAATCCATTACGCTTTTGTCTGGGCCATTGTGATAAGTGACTCTAATGTGCATGGCTTGGGGGGGAGAGGTGTAACCCAGCTCCTATGAACAACTCGAGAACATACAGATTTATAGTCTTAATAGTCCACAGTACTGACTAAAATAAAAAAAATCAACAGTACAGTTGAAATCAATAGCTAGCATGGGGACAGCATGCATACATCCTTATCCTGATCTATCCCATATTTGTAGTGTTTTGCTGCTGCCTTATTCACACTTTCCTTCCATAAACCTAGAAACTAAGATCTCAAATGAATAAATAAATCAATAATAAATATGGAAAGTGGAAAGTATGCTTCAGTCCAGAAAGTTTTTTTTTTTTTTTTTACATTTTGATTCAGTCTCTCTACTCTCATCGGCTTTATTCCAGATGCAGCAGGTAGCTGCTCTCAATGACACATCAGCAAAAACACCATATGGGACAGTGCATGCCCTACTAGAACAATTATGCATTTTGTCTGCTTCTAAAGAAATGCACGTCTGTAAAACTCTGCTCACATTTTACCATATTATAACTTTATGAGGTGATAATACGGTAATATTGTGAATATAACTCTTTCTGCCGAATCCAAGGAGCAAAATATATCAGTTGATGGACTGAATAGTTCACCCCTCTTTAAGGCTTTGGTTTGGACCCATAAAGCCCATTCACTTAGGAATATAAAATACTTTCTCTAACACGTCACTATCTTTTATTGAATTGGAGCCTGCTCTGACTCCTTTGACTCTCTTTGCAGTTGAATGCATAAGTTTTGATGCTTATTTAAATTTTAATCTTGGCCCTTGAATGCCAGTTTTATTGTTATGGGTAGCAGATAGTCCGAAATATTATCATCTAATCCGATTTTCTGGCAGAAAAGTCATGAAGCAAGAAACACATGGAGCCTAAAAGGAGAGTGCAGACTCCTGCAAATCCTGCAGTCGAACTGTGTTGCGCTGTCATAATCATGATGATGGATAATTAACTACATGCTTTATCACAGTGTTATGCTTCCAGCATATAGAGAAATACTCATATATGCAAAGTGTTTATAGGAAATATATTTTCTGTCAATTTACAGGAAGATGTTCGGGGTTTGCATTTGAGATGTGGACAATACAGCAAACACAGAACTTATTGCTTTCCAGAAATATATGAGGAAGGCTCTCATTGTCATGACAAAACTAGTTTACTGGAAATAAAAGTCAACAGCGCTGTGATGTTCGTTCAAAATGAAAACATCAGATGCCCTAATTCATTTTTTTTTAATTGTTGTTGGCTGTTGTCATATTTGCATCGCAATCAAGCGGGCCCCTTTTTTAAGCAGCGTTCTAGATTGCAATCAGACACATTTAATGTCATTTTGCTGTATTTCTGTTTAATTGTAAATGTAGTGAAAGTTCCCAGTGGATCTTGTCAAAGCATGTCTATCTGTGGCACGTACAGAATAAATTGTCAACACAGTCACGCATGAAATAAAATCGGACAATAATGAAGGCTTTTTTTTTTTTTCTTTCTTTTTTCTCCTAACCCAGAATTTTTCCTGGAGCTGCTGGACAACACAGAGAAGTCGCTGAATGATATGTTTGTGAGGACTTACGGCAAGCCTTACATGCAGAATGCAGAGGTCTTTGAGAACCTGTTTGCTGAACTGAAGCGCTATTACACTGGAGGGAATGTTAACCTAGAGGAAATGCTTAATGACTTTTGGTCACGGCTGCTGGAGCGTATGTTCACACTGCTCAACTCCCAGTATGTCATCACTGAGGACTATCTGGAGTGTATCAGTAAGTATACCGACCAGCTCAAGCCCTTTGGAGACGTGCCCAGGAAGCTCAAGGCTCAGGTTACCCGTGCATTCATCGCTGCACGCACATTTGTCCAGGGGCTCTCTGTTGGCCGGGAGGTGGCCCAGAGAGTGTCTAAGGTAAATGTTCTTCCACTTTAAAATTTTAATTTAACTGGGGAAATGCATTCTGTTACTTAGACAATACTATGTTTTATTTGATTTCACATATTCACATTATGAATATTTAGAATTTTGACTTAACCTGAGGTTACAAGTGGAATCTAAACAAGTTTTACTAAGCCAAAGGTTTGTTTCGTGCTTCTGCCAAAAGCACACATTTCCTCTTCGGTTTTCACTTGAACAAGTTTATCCTAGATATATTTTCTGAGTAATTTGGAACCCTCTGGGGGCATGTCTTCAGAAGATTTGGTCCTCAAGGTGGCTTGTACATGGTGCTGTCTAGAAAACAGTGGTGAAGGGTTTGTGGATTGCTCGGGAGAAATTTGCAGACAATGAAAAAGGAGAGAAAAGAAATGTTTATTATCACTGTTTATTGCTCTCTTGCCTTATATTTGTTCATCCAGTATACAGTAGTCATTAATCACACTGTTGCCTGTGCATCCTGTTTGATGCAAAGCAATCCTTATGCAGTTCCTGCAGTACACCATACTGCCCTGGGAGTGTGTAGGGCTGATCAAATACAAAGTGAGATTAAAGGGAAAGCAAAAGGCTAAGCCTTGGATTTAGCTGCACTCAACAACAATGTTGTTTTTACACTCCTGTCATTTGGGTTCAGTGAAGCACTGATTCACTTCACTGTAAATCCCCAGCCATCCTATTTGTTTGTTTGTTTGTTTTCAATACAGTATTTAGATCAGTTAGATCTGATTATCATCTCCATAATGAATATATAAAGAGCCCCTTCACAGTAGGCTATATAACTAAAAGCTAATGAAAATATAGGAGCCTTGAATAATGACATCGAGGAGATGGAGAAGACACTGCTGTATTCTTATAAATCCACCATTCATTTGGCCCGTTAATCCCCACCATGCTTGAACATTAAACATGTTCCCTTCATTTCCCCTGGGCTCTCCCGTTAACAGTCAGGTTCATTTAGAAACACCCACAGAGGATGTGTTGTTAGTATGCATTTACTGAGTTGCACCCTGCATTTCTTAGAAGCCAGCATGTCCTAGCTTCACCTCTTGACATTTCAGTGGGCGCTGAGATCCAGGTCATGTGTCTGGGACCGCAGCCCTTTGATCCCCAGAGTATAAACTCATCATGAGAGATCGGGTGTAAGCATAATAAAAACAGACACCCTGCCAGAGGTATCTGTTTCTCAGCGCCTCTAAGATGTAACATCCATGCTTATTGCTGCTAGGATATACAATATATTGAATTAAAGTAGGTGATGCAGTATTTTATTGCTTTTCACAGCTCTGAGGAAGCTCAAACTTGTGCCTAGATCTCATAAGCACAGCTCAAACTTATGCTCGAGCACTGCCTCAACACCGCATGTGCTTGTGCTATTTGACGTGAGTAAAATCTAATAATTGTTTTGGTAGTTGACAATTTTTAGAATACCTAAAATTTCATGCAGGTAACTAAAAGTAATGTT
>VUQJ01033802.1:0-13059 GCA_015108635.1 Andinoacara biseriatus | reverse complement strand
CGCCTCAGTACGGTAGCAGGTGGGGTTGAAGTCCCTCTTGCAGTCACCTTGGTAAAAAGTCATGAATAAAAGCAAAGCAATCTTCATTGTATTTGTAAAGAAGATTATTTGCAAAACAAATTATGGTATATGGAACATAGAAAGAGAGTGTCAGTACCTGACTGGTGGTTGCAGGACTCTCTGAAAAAAAGAAAACCTCCAGGTTTTAGCCAGGTAAGCATTTTTTCCATAACAGAATTCAGCTCCTCATCACTCAGATACATCAGTAGCCAGTTGGAGAAGATGAAGTCAATGCTGTGGAAAAAACATGCACACATACAAAGTCTGGCTGAGAAATTAATTTTTAAACACAGTAACTAACATTAGCAGTTTCAGTGTATTATACTGAATCTGTGTGTCTCGTGGTCGCTCTCTGCCCCAAAAGGTCGGCCCCTTTGGGGAGTTGCTATTTCCACTTGTACACCTGTGATGGATGCAGGAACTCCTCCACTGTTTCAAAACTGTGACCCTTGAATTTCATGTTGGGGAAGCGAGCAAAGTTGTAGTGAATGAAAATTGTGTTAGCATGGCCATAATGCTTCTGCTTTTTCTATGTACTGGGACAAAGTACACAATAGCACGCACAACAGTTAAGCCAGTTTCCAGTAAATGCTCTCCCTAAGATGCCTTTGGCTTGGAAACGCTGGATTTTCCCCCTCAAGTCTGCTGTTTGGTCTGTGGGTTATAGCTCGACAAAAGGGGTAATTGTTTACTCTCTGCACAAGCTTAAGGTCCCACAATGAAACTGCAGATGTGTACATGCAAGCCTATAAAGCGTTAAAACGTTGGGATCGCCTATGCCAGCATCTCATCTTTTGGATATGTTAAATGTAAACATTTCATAAGAATCTATCCAGCTGTTCTTGAGATAGTTCCAACTATCAAAACTTTTTAAAATTTTCATAAAAATGTTGTATTTTTGTTGTTGTTCTGTGTTAACCTTTTATGAGTTGCTGTGCGGGGGTTTCCCTAAACAACCTGGTGGGTGAGTATGAAGTCAGGACCCTAAGAAAAGCCCACTCTGATCTGGCTGACCCCAGCCGCCTGGCCACTTTAGGCTGCTCCCCTCAGGCTGCAGATATGTGGTGTCATGGTCATGGACCAACAGGCTCAAAAACCCTTTTGTTACCGTGCCAATAGGCATGTTAAATAATATGAGGTGATTTAAATTAATTTTTTTTGTGATTGTAGTTCCATCTAGTTGTTTTTAATGTGATCGCTCACTGTAAATTTATTTGCCTCCCCCCAGGATAATAAAGATTCCTTTGACTTTGATTTTAGTAGACCGTACTGCCATTCATCGAACCACACCACTAGTAAAATTAAATATTAACTATGTCAGCTACAGATATCTTAACACACACCTGTTTTGGGGGAAATCCAGCTTTGTGACATCAGCTTGGAGGAAGGTACCATTGCTATGGTGGCCATTTTCCTGCCTGTTCTTCTCGATAAAACTTTCCATGAAGTCCACAGCTGTCACATGGGCTGCCCTGGTCAGCAGGTGTCTGGTGTAACGACTGGATACACACACGTCAGTATATCACTTTAGGAATAGGAATGCACTTCAGTCATAAAGCTTTATACTAAATGGTCTAAAAATATAGAAAAGGCGAATTTATTTTTAGGCTTTTTTTAATGTTACAGCACTCCACTGGCTTCTTATACTGTTTTCCCAGAATTCTCAGTCTAACGCAGCTGTGCGCTCACCCAATTCCTGCTCCCAGCTCCAGCACTTTGCATCCCTCCAGACTGGGCAACATGGAGAGGATCTCTCGTAGCTCATGCTGAGTCAGTTCTTTGGCACGAGAATCCAGCATCATCTCCTCCACTGTGGCAGCCTTAGAGTGCTCCTTCCAAAACTCTGTCATATTGCTACGAACTATCAAGCACACAAGAGTACAGATGGGGTTGGCAAAAAGCTACATGTTCGTGTGTGTGTGTGTGTGTGGACACTAATAATGATGTAAATGTAATAAAAATTTATACATTTACAATTAAAATTCAATCCCTATGGGCTGACGTGACAAAGGTCAATATTACCTGTCTGTGAATCATCTATCAATCATATCAGAAAACAGAAATGATCATGATGTTTATCGTATTAATTATTATTGATTACAAATGTATATTCAATTTTTTAAAAAGAGGCAAAAGCAATCTGTGCTACTTTTATTCATTTCGAAGTAAGGTTTTTGCAAAGTTTGACAAATATTCATATAAGAAAGGGTTCTACCCCGTAAAGCTAAAAATTCTTTAATCATAAGTCCCCACAAACACTCTGCAGGCAAACAGATTAACCATTAATCTAACATGATTATGCAATCCCAAAGCAATGCAGTAATTTGCCACATAGAAGATTAACCAAGATTCATTTTCATATTACACTTGTTCGCTGTCACAATTTGCAAAGTTTGCTTTTGTTAAAGTGGCATGCACTATTATTTCCACAACAGGTTTTCGCTGGCTTTTTTCAAAAGAGAGATTATACATAGAATTGTTCTGCAACACCCCTCCACAAACCTGAAACCCCCCATTCATTCACTCATTCATTCTTTTTTTTTTCCAACTCTGCAGAGAGCCAAGAAACCATGTACTATAATGTGCACAAGCATATGAAACAGTAAACATCTGGCTACCCCTTAATATAAAAAAAAATTAATAAAAAAAATCCCATGTGCTTCACATCAGAGAGACACATCCACAGACTCAACAGAAATGCGGACTCTAAATTTCCAATGAAAAGCTGATAACCACGGTGACAGACAATCTTCAGTCCTTCTAAATTTTAACTACAGGTCGAAAGAAACTAATTTGAGGGCTTCATTCAAATCACTGACACATTCCAGCACAGAGTTCACAGTAGGATTACTTCCACCAGTTGAGTGAACAATTACAACACAGCAACACAGCAGCTCCAACAAAATCCAAACTTTGGCGTAATCGTCCCGGTCTGGCTTAAAGCACCATTTCAAGAAAGTTTCACACCAGTAAAAAATAAATACTTTTTTTCTGCTCATACCTTTGTCCATCGTAGTCTTTGATTGATTACGGCGAAATGAATTTATACAACCCCAAATCAGGTTGGCAATTAACGCTCGTCTTAATTGTAAACCCCTATATTACAGAGAGCAGCTTCTTCGCGTGTGGGCTTTTTAAATGGGACGACCATGGCGCGTGGAGGAGGTGGTCGCCAGGTAGGAAACTGGCCATTAGGATGCGCCCACTAGGGCACGGGAGGGGAGCGCGCGTACACGAATAATCATGTGGGGACAAAGGTCTGCAGAGAACAGATTTGCACTGACTCTGTGCACAATGCACAGCCTAGATGCATAATACAGGTCAAACGTCCAAATAATATCTCAGAGACCTGTCAGCCGCAAAGTTAACAAAGTGCACTCACATCTTTTTGCACGATGGTTGGCTTGTGTACTTCCCCGCGGCAGTCTGCCTCCCCGGCTCCCGGCTCGTCGCGTCTCGGTTGTGCTGACACGTGGAAAACGGCTGGTGGGACGCGCAACACTGTGCAACATTGCCTCATGCTGTTAAGGTGGAAACAGTGAAATTGTGAAACGCACTAGCAGAGAAAGTAGGCTACAGTTTTTTTTTTTTTTACGGCTGCCTTTAAAGTTATTTGTAACAAAGTCTTTAATAATAGTTAATTGCTAATATCTAATTAGCAGATTTATAGATAATTTATAGACCATTTAAGCAGTCAGAATCAGCAACTTTTTGTGTAAATATGAGCTATTAAAACGTTAATAAATGGCATTCATTCTTTAGGTATGTCAATAACATTTTTTGAGGAATTAGTAAAGTGAATAAGAAATTTTTAAAAAAGCTACACATCCGCAATTGTAATAATAAGTTAATAAACCATTAATTAAAGATAGTTTAAAGAGTCTGCAAATAATTAGCAGCATCGTGTGTAATCAAACATCATCTGGAGTCATTTAATTTATTATCAACAGTTCCTGAACAGTTCTTTGTTAGATGTCAGTAGTAGACAATGTACAGCTCATATTATACTCACTCACCCACCACTTTGTTAGGTAAAGCTGTTCAGCTGCTCATTGACACAAACATCTACTCATCTAGAAACTCAGTGCATTTGGGCATGTAGGCATGATCAAGGTGGCCTGCTGAGGTTCAAAGCGAGTATCAGAAAAGTGACTTTGAATGTGGCATGGTTGTTGGTGCCAGACGGTATTTCAGAGTATTTCAGAAACTGCTGATCTACTGGGATTTTCCCATACGACCATCTCTATGATTTGCAGAGAATGGTCCAACAAAAGAAATATCCAGTGAGTGGCAGTTCTCTGAGTGAAAATACGTTATTGATGCCAGAGGTCAGAGGAGAATGGCCAGACTCAGAAGGGAACAGTAACTCAAATAACCACTTGTTACAACCAAGGTACGCAGAAAAGCATCTCAACACTCAACACGTCGAACCTTGAAGCAGATGGGTTACAGCAGTAGATGACCACTCAACTCCTGTCAGCTAAGAACAGGAAACTGACAATAGAGGATTGGAAAAACATCTGGTCAGGACGGGAGATTCCCATCATGGATGCATATCCAACAGATCTAACTGTGTGATGATATCATGTTGACCCAAATCTCCACGGGATGTCTAACCCCTGTAAAACACAGGGCTACTGAACCTCTTTTTGTCATTTAGAGTTGTTGGATGTTGCATTATATTTGATTCAGTATTTAAGGAGGACGGAGGAGGATGTCATCTCCTCTGTGGTTCACACTGCCCTCACCCACCTGTCTGTATGCTCTTTGTGGACTTCACATCAGCCTTCAACACCATCATTCTACAGAACCTGGTGCACAAACTATTCACACTTGGACTGAGCTCCTCCCTCTGCAATGGGGTCCTGGACTTCCTGATGAACAGGCTGCAATCTGTGAGGATTCACGACAGCTCCTCCTCCCCCATCATCCTCAGCACTGGCTTCCCCGGGGCTGTGTGCTTAGCCCCCTTCTGTTTACCCTACTCACATATGACTGCTCAGCAAAACACCCAGGCTGGCATATTGTGAAGTTTGTGGTTGGATGCATCGCTAACAACGATGAGACCGGCTACAGCCAGGACACCTGGAGGGTTGGGGCAGAGAGAACAATCTCTGCATCAGTGTGACAAAAACAAAGAAGATGATCATGGACTTCAGAAGAGCCAGACACCACCTCGTCCCCATGCACACTGGAGGATCTGCGGTGGAAGTGGTCCCCAGGTACAGGTACTTAGGTGTACACATAAGTAACGACCTCACCTGGGGCAACAACACTTCCAGTCTGGTTAGGAAGTCACACCAACGCCTCTACTTCCTCAGGAGGCTGAGCCGCGCTGGACTTGGAAGCTCAGTCCTCTCCTCATTCTACAGATGTGTGGAGGAGAGCGTTCTGGGCTCCTGCGTCACTGTGTGGCACGAAAGCTGCTCTGCAGCAGAGAAGAAAGCTCTGTAGAAGGTGGTGAAGGCTTCACAGAGGACTGTTGGAGTCAGCTTCTCCACCACCATGGACGTTTACACCTCCCAGATGCAGGAAAAGGGCCACCTGCATCCTGAAGGACCCCACACAGCCCGCACACACACTCTTTGTTTCCCTCCCCTCAGGCAGGAGGCTGAGGAGCATCTTGTATATTTCTTGTATATCTGACAATCTCTATTTGTGTGCCTATGTAAAAAGTGCTACTGGAACTGATTTTCCTGATGGAACGCTCCCAAAAAGATTAATAAAATTTGATCTAATCTAATCAAGAGCAGGACCACCAGACTGAGGAGCAGGATCCTCCCTGAAGCTGTGAGACTGTTGAACTCTGGTGGGGCTGTGCAGCTGCACTGCTGTCTCTCCATCAGTCCGTGCACACTCATGCTGCTGTTATTGCACAATCATCACTGCTGTGTCACTACCCCTACTCAGTTTAAATGTTTCTTGTATATTGTTTATATTCATTCAGTTATGTATATGGGTATGGGCATGCATAGAGGTGTAATTTATCTTTTGTTTTTTACAAGAAATTGGTGAACCATTGTAGTTTTCTACCTTTGTTCTTTCCTCTTTTTCTTCCTATCTTCTCTTTTTGCTTTTTCCCCACCTGTCAACTCTGGCATTGCAACAATACATATACATTTATATGAAAAATAACACAAAATAAAATAAAGGGAAAAACACTAACAAGAGAAGTGTTCAGAGAATCTGGAGAGCTCATCTTGGACCAGGAAATAAGACGTGACACAACAGTGCATTCAGATCATAATTTTGATTGAAAAACCTGCCACACAACACAGGCTTTAAAAAAAGAGCCGTCCGCAGTCCTTTGCATACCCTGCGATCTTTACACAGGTGAGACTGGGTCTCTTGCCTACCACACCTGTACCACACCTCTGAGCCCCTGGCCCACTTGGCTACTCCAGTAGAACCATTCCAGTTCTACAAAGCTCCCCTCATTCAGTTCCTTAAGGGCCCTTGGAGGAGCAGCTTGGTGATAATCAGCTACCTTTATCTACACATTCCATCGTCTTTCTTCGGTCTATAATCAAGCAGACATCTCTCTCGCTGACTGACTCCTTTGGCCTTCCTGGCTGTTGGCAAATTTCAGCACAGTTTAAGGTGGTTTTAATCAGATTTTGAAATGACTATAAGCAGATATATGACAGCGTATGATAGTGATACCAAGTCCCTTTATGCTGAGGTTTGTTTGCTGTAATAGCTCTGCCTTAGTTGCTGGCTCGGGTTTATTGATGCCATCTGGCTGGTGGTTTTAGTCTTTCCTCTCTGAAGAGCTGCTTCTTGCCTGATGCTGCTCTGCCCAACACTGTCCGCCTCAAGCGGCCTTGTTTGGTGTTTTTTCCCCTGGTGGTGTTCACCCTCCCTCCACTGAGGTGGTTTGTTGTCAGACAGGTGTTGGTTTAACTGATATCATCTGTAGCTTTGGCTCAGGTGGCTGCGCAGATTTTTACTTTTTACTGTGATTGTTCCGTTTCCTCTCATTTATCAGTCATTCCATCACATTCCCTCATCTGGTGTGCGTCACTAACTTGCGTTGCTCTTGGTAGGCTTGTATATATATTCACACACTATTAGTAGATCACCCAGAGAACCTTCCACCTCCCTGGGTGAATTTTCTCAAATTAATCATCAGGTTAATTTGTCAGTCATCAAACAGCTGCTGCAGCTCTTTGGTAATACCAGCTTTTTGATGAAAAAAGATCCATTAATAAATCCAACCCTAGATAGCTGTAACCACTCACTTTGGCTTTGTTGGCTTTATTAGCCTTTTAACTTGGTTTCATATTTTAATTTTGTCTGATTTTTGCTGCTAAATGACAAAAAGTGAAGGAGAAAGCGGGCAGCCCCGCCTGGTGCCCCTCTGCATTTGGAGAGCTGTGTAGTGTCTTGATCCAGTTTATGAATGATGAGCCAAATCCAAATTTGTGTAGAACTGCTAATAAAAATTTCCAATTTACCTGGTCAATTATCTTTTTAGCATCTAAAGAGACAACTGTAGTTTTTATTTTGTTACTGGTACAGTAATCTATTACTATTATGGAGTTATTTTTTTCTAATCTTCTGGCAAGGACTTTGCAAATTATTTTAACATCTACCTTTATGAGAGAGACTGGGCGACCGCGGGAGGGGAGCGTGGGGTCTTTGCCTGGTTTAAGGAGCAGGTGAATATTGGCAGAGTTCATGTTTGGAGATCGTGTGATTGTTCTGAATCTGAGCCACCGTTCTGAAGAAAGTGGGTTCTAGCACAGACCAAAATTCTTTATAAACCATCTGGACCTGGTGCTTCATTATTGGGGAGATGCATTATTGCTTCATAAAATTCAGATGATGAAAGAAGCTAATCAAGAGTTGCAGCATTTTCATCATTTACTTTGCTAGATTTATATTATTAAGAAATTCCTCAATTTCAGCATCAGATAAATTAATCTGTGATAAATATAAAGCTTCTTAAAAGATTTTAAAGGATTTATTTATTTGTTGTGGGTCATGAGTAATGCTCCCAGTCGAGTCTTTAATAGAATAAATGGCTGTTTTAACTTTAGTTTTAACTGGTTTAACTGGTTTGACATTCCCAGATTTATTTCCATGTTCAAAGTTTTCCAAACGCAGCCTCTGCGACAAAAATTGTGTCTTCCCATCAGTTATTTCATTTAATTCCGGTTTTAGTTTCCTCAGGTTGTTAAGTATATGTTCTTGTGGTGAAGCAGCGTAGGCAGTTTCCAAAGATTTAATTCTTTGTTCTAATTCTAAAACAAATGTTTTTTCTTTATTTTTCTTATGTGAGCAGTAAGATATTATTCTGCCCCACATTACTACCTGGTCACCAAGAACAACTCGAGGTTCAACATCTTGCCCAAGGATACTTTGGCATGCAGACTGGAGCAGCCTGGAATTGAACCACCAACCTTCCGATTAGTAGATGACCTGCTCTACCTCCTGCACTGCAAAAATTGGCTATCGAACTAAGTCTCATAGTCTTATATTCAGCCAAAAAAGTGGCTGCAGTGATGCAGACGCTGCACTGGTCCATCATGGTAAAGACAGCTGAGCCTAAAAGCAAAGGTGTCAGTTTACTGGGCAATCTACATCCCTACCTTCACTACTTAAAGTTGGTCACCAACATTAGGTAGTGAATGAAAGAATGACATCATGGACACAAGCAGTGAAAATGAGCTTCCTGTGAAGGGTAGCTGGTCTCTCCCTTAGAGATTGGGTGAAGACTGCAGTCATTTGAGAGGGGCTCAGAGTAGAGCTGTGCCTTTAGGCGACTATTTATTGGGATTTGATGCTATATAAATAAAATGGAATTGAACTGAAGTGCTCCTCCACATTGAGAGAAGCCAGCTGAGGTGGCTCGGACATCTGACTAGGATGCCTCCTGGGTACCTCTTGGGTGAGGTGTTCTGGGCATGTCCCACCGGGAGGAGGCCCCGGGGCAGACCCAGGACATGCTGGAGAGATTATATCTCTCAGCTGGCTTGTGAACGCCTCAATGGGGGGAGGGAGGGGCTGGCCCTATGACCTAGCCCTGGTTAAGTGGAATAAAATGGATGGATGGATCAATAGATGGATCAGTGGATATTGGACATATCTTAGAGCTTTTGCTATGTTACACACTTTAGGTGTGGCAGTTATCTTGGCTACAACTCCATGGCAGCATAGGTAGAATCAAAGAAAAAACGGCTCTAAAATGCAGCAGTGTGATCCTGACTGGCTGCCAGCATTACACTTCAGACACACACCTCTCTCATACATGGTTACAGTTTTCAGGGCTGCTGCAACATTGCTAATGCAAACAGCATCTCTACGTTTATGACCAGTTATAAGCAGGTTATGGAATAGTGTGATTGTGACTAGGTACCATCATTACAGTTTAGATACAGAATTTGTAGCAGCTACTTCTGAGCGGTATCAGTGTAGAACAAAGAGACCCCAGACTTGTGCTGCTCACCGAGTGTTGGAATGAAATATTTCTCCATAATAAATGACTAATAACATACTTCAGGTCTGAATGACTTTTACGAGTCAATGTACAGTTTAGTGCAACAAACAAGGTAGAAGATGTAAGTATATTATTACAGGGCAATATTAAATGTGGACTAGTTCTTATATAGTGCTTTTCTGCTCTAGTTGAGTACTCAAAGTGCAAGTAAAACTTTACGCTTCATAAGTAGGGATGGGAATCAAGAACCGGTTCTTGTAGAGAACCGGCTCCCAGTCAATCAATTCCTTGGAATCGTTAGTCAGCTTGCTTAACGATGCCGCTTATCGATTCCACCGATGTGAGGACGTATTTGCGATTATGTCACATGCGCCTTATTTAGTTTGGAATGTATCCAACAGCGTCAAGACAGTTTATGTTCAAATTAACCCGCTAATAGCTGTTTAGCTTCTCATTCGGCTGTTTTTTCTTCATGTGTTTTCATCATTATCACCTTTTGCTGTCTATCTTTGTTTTGCTTTTGCATGAACAGCAACATGGTGGCAACTACCCAAAATGCACTGTGATTCTCCAGCTCCATTGATGTCTGCACAAAGCACACTGCTAAAACAATACCTGAACATTTTGTGAACATTTTGCTTTTGTGCTGCAATGGACACGAGAAGATCAATATTATGCTAAAGTATGGAACTATAGCCATTAACCTATGACAATAAAAACAGGAAAGCATGGTGGGAAGAATAAATCCAAATACAAGCTAACCTCCAATCTGACCTCAGTGTTAGTTCTTTACTGCACGTTTTGTCCTTGCTGAGCAGATTCCAAAATAAAATGTGCAGACAAACCACCTCAATTTGTTAAAAAATAAAAAAAATGCGAAAAAATAGAACAAAAATAGGAGTATTTATTCTTATATAGTAACACTGCTGTTCACTACTGATATTCAGTTGCCACAAGAGTACTGCAGTTCTTTAAATTATATGCACAGCTAAGACAATATTATAGATTTCTTTTGCAATATAGGATGCCTCTTACAAACAACATGAGCAAAGACCAGTTAGTAACAGACTGCATGCACACAGAAACACACACACGAAAACAGACACACGAAAGTCTTGTTTAACCTGAGCTCTGCTACTCCACTGCTCCCGTCTGTGCAGGCACATAAGGATGGACAGGAACGCACCGCCAACAGAAGCGACTGCAGAATGTGAAAGAGGGCCAGCAGATCCATCGTTTAGCTTAGCTTTAAATGACCTTTGCAAACACACAGGCCTTTTGGAGCTCCATATTTCCAGTCCTATCTGTCTGAGGTTGTTTCCAGGGTGCAGAGTGAAAACGAATCCCAGATTAGCAGGGATTACACCGCTTACAAGCAGCATGTGATCCCACGCTTCAACCAGAATAAGAAAAACATCAGAGCCAGCCCAAACCTTTTGGGACCCATCCCCACCACCTCACCCCGTTCGATCACACAGCAGCATAAGCCTGAAACAGACCTGCGAACCTTTTCATACACAGTGTTGAGGCAGAGGGGTGGAGGGGTCAGCTCCAAGGACGGGCAGCGTCAGCCTTTCCTGTTCACGCTCTGCCTGTGTAGCTGTCCTCCAAGGTTGGCTGATTCCACAGCAGGTGTTACAGAGGGAGACGCGAGCCTCTCTGTATGGAGACTGCTTCAGTTCTCTCTGGTACTCGGGCTTTTCCCCCAGTTCAAAGACTGTGGTTAAGTTAATTGGTGTGTTAGCCCTGCAGTAGCCAGGATGTGCTCCATCCTTTGCCCTGTGACAGCTACATCAGGCTCTACCCCACCCACCCTGAACTGCATGAGTGGAAGAAAATGGGTGGATATTCAGCTCTTTACAAACATTTAGACATTATGTTGAGAGACATTATACACACACTCACAATCCTGAAACAAATTTTAGCCAACATTTTATTGTTTGTGCTTTCGCTATTGTCACATGCTCCGTGCCCTCCAAAAGGACACGTTTTCTGTGGGAATGTTAACAGGAATTTTTTTAGTTTACTGAAACATTGCACTTTAACATGATTACCAACCTGCAACAAATTCACTTCTGTGTGTCTATCTACCTACAATTTTAGGATCAGCTGGAGCACAAATTTTTGGCCCACTGTTAGGGACAGAAGTGATTTATGAAATCTGATAATGATCACAGTTTAGCACCGAGTCCCCTCCAACACCCTATGACAAATGGAAGCTTGTAATCACACTGAGTGCTGCTTTGATATGTTTCCATTAGCTCATCCTGATAAGACGAGTTCAAACATATTTTCCGAGTATTGCCATAACTGGCTCGCCCACATTCAGAGTACAGTTTGAATGGTGCAGTGTTAGTGAGCAGAGCTGCTGTTGTCACTCTCCTGGCCTGTGGGGGGCGCTCTCTGACAGTCTAGAAAGGCTCCTGCGGGCTCCCGAGATGTATCGGGGACGCGCTGGGCTGTCAGCATGTCTCCAAAGTTCCTGTCATTGCAGGAAACATGTCTGCTCTCACTGACCAGCCTGTTTATCAGCGACGGGACTTAGAAGAGCGACAGACAGACAGCCGAAGACGGCCAGCTCCTCAGCCTGTCCAGGGTGGAGGGCAGCACCACCAGAGGCACCGGGTAAGCAGTGTTTATCCAGCTAGCTGTAGCCGCCTTTTAAACATTTCATGCTAACGTGTTCGCGTTGGGCAGCAGTGGGAGTGGATCCACCGTGTCGACAGTTTGAACCTTCTTGATTTTGTTGGTTAAAAGTTTAGTTACTGTGTAACATAAGCGCCTGATTCCATTCATATTATTTTACTCGGTGCTTCCCGATTAAGTTAACCGGTAGAAAGGAGCTCACAGGGTGGTTACATACTTATTATGGCAGCCGCCAGATGTCATATCATGAATTAATGACGCCTTTTCAGCTGTTTCGTTTTGAAAGTTGTCCTTACATTAATGTTCTGCTTTGTGCACCTTTGCCTCAGTCAGAGGCCTTTGCTCGGTGAAACGACAGTAAGCTTGATGGGTCAGAGTGCAGTAATGCAGTGGGCCTGTCTTCCTTTATGTCATATTAAAAGCTTGTGTTATTTCTAACTATTAATGAGCGAAACTGTCGGTTATACCTGAGTAAAGGTTACTGTGCACATAGGTTTAGCTTAAAAAAGTCTGAACTATAAACGAGAGCTCAGGAGCACCTTTGGGTAACGCTTATATTGAAGCCCCATCTGCCCGAGCAGGGAGGGAACCGAGGTGAGCCACAGTCAGGATAACTTTCATTATAAACGTGTACACCATCATGCATGTAATTCAAAGCACACATCAAATAAGCTCATCTTTTGTAATTGATTTATTCACAAGGCAACACTCATTTAAAGTACGTTTATATAATAGTGAGTAGCCTAATCTATAATTCATCTATAATAATATAGCATCATTTATTAGATCTATATGTCAGGGAACGGTGACACCACCAGTTGTTCTCCTCTAGTCTGCAGGTATCACTGTTGAAGAGCGGGCTGCTTCAGAAGAAGCTGCAAACTGAGACACATGCAACAAACTAAGACTGC
>VUQJ01033798.1:26129-38085 GCA_015108635.1 Andinoacara biseriatus | reverse complement strand
TTCAGAGGTTCAGCAGGCTTCTAGTGAGGCCTGGTCTGATTGCAGGTGGGATCTCATGGTTTGGGACCGCATAGAAAGGTCTGAAAAGTCAAGCCAGTGTGTAAACGCATCAAAAATGCATTCTATCTATTAGGCGTTCATTCCTCTGGTACCAGAAAGAGCTCCAACTCCATGGAAGTCTACAGGAAAGCAACTATTCTAATATTTTAATTTATGACCTCAATAACCATTTTACTAATAAGTTTAGTTTCTCAGTCACTGATGCACACAGCATGCTCATTTTGTAAATGATGGTGTCCTTTAGCATCAAAAAAAGGATAAAGCAAGGTAAGCTTAAGTGTGCGCCCACCTTGACAAGTCACTACCGTATGAGCGTGCCCTTCCCCAGTCTCTGTCTTGACACGTCAGAGTTTCACAGAAGAACAATTTTGTGAGAAACAAATTTATATTACACAGCAGGAAATACTACTTGCACTCTGTTTTAGTCGAGCGCGCTGCTCTGCTGTCACATCAGTGTAATCCGATAAGGATTGGTACTTGCAGAATGCTTTTCTACTCTTAACTGCAAAGGACTTTGTACTACAAGCTACATTCACCCATTCACTCACAAACACACACACACACATTCACAGAGAGCTTTATTCTGCTTTCAAGTGCTTTCCAACAAACACAATACTTTTAGCGACTGTTATGCCTGCGTGGGTTCTCAGTTATCCAGGACATGGTAGTAGTGAGTCTCGGACCCTCTTCCATAGTGAGTCTTTCGTCCTGACTCCCTCCCCTGACCCCCAACCGGTCGTAGCAGATGTCTGCCCCTCCCTGTGTCTGGTTTTCTTCCTCTTAAAAGGGAGTTTTTCCCCACTGTCACCAAGTGCTTGATCACGATTTGTGGCGTTTTCTCTGTATTATTTGAGGGTCTTTATCTTACAATATAAAGTGCCTTGAGGTGACTGTTAGGATTTGGAGCTATATAAATAATGTTTAATTGAATTGAGAAGACCTTTCACCTCCCATCCAAGAGGCTTCTTCAGTTCTAAAACTACTGGCAGAGTCCCAGATAACACCTACTGGGGTATGTCTCCTTGGAGGTGGTCCTGCTGGTTGTTGACCCACTATTAATCATGTGAATTGTGACATGAGCCAAGGTTTAAATAGGCGTGGGTCAGTACGTTAGCAAGCCTAAGGCAGCGGGTGACGGAAAGGAGGTCCTGGGCTCAAATCAAATCATTACCTTCACTGGAGCCAAAGTGTGAAACCATTGCAATTTGATGTTTTGAGAGAGGAGTAAAGAAAGCCACCTGCAGGCCTGAGGCCCCGATCACATGACACTGTTTCAAAATGAAAATGGCAAATGGTTAGTTTGCTCTGTCCACTTTTTCTGTCTTCTCCCCTTTCTCGCTCTCTTTTTTTCCTTTCTCAGCCTGTCAACTCTGGACTGGATTACAACAAAATATATATGTACACAAATAAATAAATAAAAATAAAAAGGACTGACAAGAAAAGCCTATAGAGAACCTATAGCGCTCATCTTGGAAGAACAAATATGTTTGGCACAACGGTGCATTCAGATCATGATTCTGCTTGCAAAAACTGCCAGACATGACAGGCTTTAAGGAAAAAAAAAAAGAAAATGGCTGCAGAGTGGAGCATTTCTGAAACGCTCCAGCTTCTGTTTCCATGTAAATGGACAAAAATGCTGCTTTTTGGAAAAGGGGGCACTCGCATATGCACACTATTGTTGTGCCTCCTATATCCACACCGCCAACTTGTGGCCTGGCAATAGGAACTGCAGCATTTTGTGTTTCCGAGTAAACAGACATCGCTTCTGAAACGTCTCCGTGTAAACGCATCACTTTTAGGAAACAACAGCGGCAAAACGACAATGGGGCCTGAGATCCCTTCCCACGCAAAAGATGGATGCAGGTACTGTGACATCACCCACTCCTTTGTGAAGTCACCTCACAGGGGCTACAACCATCTTTTATATACAGTCTATAGAGTGTCTAAAAGAAGCCTCACATTAAATAATGCTATTCATACATTTTTTAGAGCAATCATTTTAAATGGTTTAAGTTGTTCCCTGCAGCAGTGTGTGCCATCAACAGGAAATAAACAGAGACTCTTCTAGCAGTAAAAATGGTGTATTTGAGAGCAGCTTTTCTAATCACAGGTCTCATGTTTAGCACTATCATCTCATCACCTACACTGGAGACACTTCTATAATTAAACTGTCATTAGTAATAGTTACAAGCATCAATAGTAAATAGAGCATCTCGGTTCTGTAATCACTAGTGTGGTTCTCCTGCTTTTAAAGGCTCTTGAGGTCTTTACTTGTTTTCATGTAGCGGGTGCCATTGATCACGGTGACCCAAACAAGATACAAACAGTTCTCTGAAGCCCTGTTAGATTATATGGACTTTTAATCAGCAACAAGTTTGTGGGTCAGGTTTATTTGTAAAGTCTAAACATGTGTTGCCTCTCATTGGGCTTAACAGGCCAACTTTAAAAGTGGTTTACAGCGAAGTTTGCTAAGAAGAGGAGGAAAACCTGTGCTATCCTCAAGTCTCAGAACACAATGGGAGTCATACCTGCTACTAATACTTGTTCATGTTGGGAAAAAATAAGTACAGCCTCAGATGTAACAACATAACCCTGAGCTGTCACTTTGTTACCCAAGACTGACTGCAGGCCACAGTTCAAAAGATCATCTAGATACAGTGACACTTACCCATCCACCTTCTGTCCCTCTGCCCTTCTTGCTTTGTGATGGAAAGCACAGTCAACACATTTGGTTCAATCATTGAACTCAAACCTTTAAATTCTTCCAGTGGATTGAATCACTACTGAAATCCCACACTCACTGCAAAGTGATTTTATGTGGTGAAGCAGAGCACAGGCCATTCATACTGTATAAGTGCAGGTGAGAAGTGTCATTGTTAAATTAAATACTGAAATATTGTTGAAAATACACATGTGGATGTGCGTAGCAAAACTGCACCTCAACACTGGCTGTCACCTGTAAAATGAAAAAAGAAAGGAAAAAAAGGACAATGCAGCAATTATCTAGATACTTTATATAATAAAGATGAATTTTTAGTAAAGCCAGTACAGTTGAATCTTAAACCTGCATTCTTTCAAATGGCCAGCAGGGAGCGACTCCTCCAGTTGCAAACAAATTCCAGTTGTATGAGAAATCTATGAGAAAATGACGCTACTTCTACTTCTACTTCTAAATCACTAACTTCACATCTTAGGTAATGTAGCCTCATCATTTTTGAAATTACAATGCATTTAGATTAAAAAAAGACAACACAGGGAACGCTTTAGCGCATGGCTATCTCGGGTTGTCTTGTCCCGTTTTGAATGACCGTGTGGTATCTGATATAAACTGATGCCTGGTTTTAAGCAAACTGAGACAGCAAAGGCTAAAATATTCAAATGGAGGCTTTAAAACTGGACTTCATCAACTGATAGATTACAGAACCTGTGTCTGTTTTTTGGGTTTTTTTGTCTGTATAACTGACCAAACACCTACTGCAACCTTGTGCCGATGCTGCTCAGAGTGATTTGTGCACATCTGTGTGGAAGGCCAACCTTTAAATCTGTTTGCTGAAAGGGGCAAAATACACAATAAATTACATAATTTCACCTGTAGTATTAATTTTTTTAAAAGTTATTGTAAATTGCCTAAAATAATTGTGTAGTGTAAAAGTGTAAAGGACGAAATTGTGCACATTTCTAGGCGGTTACAAAGGTCGTCATAAAAAAATAACTGTACCTTCAGCAACATGCTCACATGGACGCAGCTCTTTGCATCTTTTCAACGTAAGGCTGATCTGAGCCAGCACTTCACTACTGTCATCACACCAATTCCAAGGAGAAAACCACAGTGATGTGAGGAGAACACCCAGTTCTTCCAACACAATCACTCCAGCTGGTCCTGGCACATAAGCATTGCCTGACAGGTCGTCCTGATTTGGAGTCATGATTGGCTGAGGCTTCTGCATTTTGTTAAAGGACAAAGCGTCTAAAACAAAATGAAACCTGCAGCAACAGAAACGTGGCAGTGAGCCAAAATGGCATGCATCATCTCCTCATTTCCAGTACTGTTCTCAAGCTCTGGAGCAAACACTTGACCGACTGGTGATTTTCTAAATTATTACACCACAAGTGAAGGGGAGGACACTCATCAGGTCTGTTGCCAGCACACTCTCCATGCCAGCAGACAGAAAGCCCGTCCACTCACCACTCCACAATTGTAAAATAGTAAGTTGTTGAAGGTTCAAGATGCCCTTCAGAACTGATCCGATTTTCCTACTTATACTGACTTTTAGTTGAGCCATTTATCACTCTGACATTGCAGATTAAAGCAATGGAAAAACACTTCCAAGCTTTCCGACTCTTGTCTAAAAAAAGACTTCAATTTAGGCATGAAAATAAAGTCTGGTTTGGATTTCGAACCCTGCGTTAAATAATTTTACTATAGTTAATAAAATTAATTAACGAAATTGGTCTTGTGACAGAACTGATCGAAATATACAGTATAAAAAAACATTTTAAACTGAATAAATTTGGAGGATGTTGTCTAAACAAACTGAATTTGCTAGAAAAATCTAAATATACAACGCAGACATGTTACCTCCAGCAGCTTCGGTGGACTCCTGAGACCCAGAAGAAACCATGAAACAACACAAGAAATCATGGTTTTGGACACTTGCTGGACCAAATGGTCAAAAATGCCCCCCTATAGTGGATATACACACACACACTCAATGTTGGTTCCATTGGGTGTACCTGTTCAAGTGATCATTAACACAAATCTCTAACCAGCCCGTCGCCTCGGTGCATTTCAGTACGTAGAAATGTAGAACGAAAGAACAGGAAACTGAAGATACAATTCACATGGACTCGTCAAAATTGGACAAATGTTTGGAAAAACATTCCCTGGTCTGATAATCCTCGTCTTCTGTTGCAGCAGTGTGATGGTAGTGTCAGAATTTGGTGTAAACACCACAAAAGCATGCATCCATCCTGCTCTGCACCAACAGTTCAAGCCACTGGTGGTGTAATGGTATGCAGGGTCTTGTCTTGGCCCTTTAAATTATGCTAAATTGGCACTAAACACCAACGCCTCCCTGGGTATTGCTGCTGACTATGTCCATCATTTTATGACCGCAGCGCACCCATCTTTTGATGGCTGTTTTACCACCACTGGCTGCTTCCAGCAGGATAACACACAATGTGATGAATCAAGCCTGTTTCTTAAAGATGACATTGAGTTCACTGCACTCAAATTAAGGTCCGGTACTAACAACGTGTACCTAAGAGGTTTTTCTGTCTTCTGAGCTGTTTAGAATTGTAAACATGACAAAGCAGAGATGAACTGTGTTGCTAGTTTAGCTGGGTGGAACTGTAAAATCAGAGCCCAGTATCACACACTGCTTGCTTTCCATTGTTTGTTTGCACCCTTTACCTGAAAAATGAGTGACTGGTGGGCAACATTTCTGTTATGAAAAAGCAAGATTTTATGACTTTATAATCCCCTAATCTAAGACAATGCCCACTGACACTCATAAAAGTACAGAATGACAATTCAGGTGCATTTTTTCCCCAATGCCAGTTGTCCTAAATATACATTGTTAAGAACTATAATTCAAATAGTAAATAGTAATTTCATACCTTTTTTTGCCTTCTATATGGGGACATAGTTGTCGAAGCAGTATGTGCAGTGCACCGTTTTACAGTAACAATATGTTTAGCATTTATGTATTTAACTCATCTTTCTACAAGAAAGCTGTTTCTATAATCAGCTCCCTGCTAAGAACAATACAATGTAAAATACAAACTCAAAATTGTTAATCTCAAATTTGTGGTGCTTGTGATGTTGAGTTGAGGCAGTGAAGCAGCACGCCTCACCAGGGAAACTGAAACTGCAGGAAGAGCAGGTAGACCTGTACAGCACTCTGACGAATCCTCTGCGATGTCTACTATTCAGCTGCAGACAGACGAGCCTGCGTGGGTTGCCTTATTTATGCCAGCTGATTAACCCTTACATTATAGCTGGATTTGAAATTAATTAGCAGCTTTATATCCAGACTAATTATGCTTATTTAGTGCTGCATCACAACAGGGGTAATTATGTGTTTAAAGATGCAAATATTAAAAGACTGGCATAGAATAAATTTGACATCGCTTTTTAGACCCATTTTAATAACTACGGTGCCCTTGCTCTTGCCCCTTTTCTGTTCTCCGTTTGTTCATCTTTCGGCTACTAAATGCACTGTTGCTATGTGAGCCATTTATCAACCAGGTTAAATGCATGAGGTGAACACGTGGAGATATCGCTGCTAAATCAACACAGTCAATTAGCAAAATCAGCGAGAAATAAATGGCTCACTGTGGTTTTAATAATGCACAATGAGACAATTAAACATTAAGTAGCATTTTGTTAAGCTTTTATTTATTGAGTGCAAAAGAAGCAACTGCATGAGTGCAGAGCTGGAAGAAATATTTTTTCAGAGTACATTTAGCTGGTGGACACAGATTTTCTCTGATGCATGTTCAACAAATGCAGATGGAGCAAAAACAATGAATTAAACAGAATAAGATGTGTTTGATTTCCCCGCAGCTGCTATCTGAATGGCAGCCAGGCAGACCTGGTGTGCTGTCACTGATTTCTCCGAGACCCAAGTTGGTTATTTGCGTGATTCACTAGAAGTAAGACTTGAATATAAATGGAACTGTACTACAGAGCAGTGCTCCAAAAGTGAAGTACTGTGAGGATTTGAGAATCAGGAGAATCAGGTGGAAACACAGAGGCAGCACGATGAACAAACAAAAGTGAACTTTAAGCCTGATAAAATTAAAAAGGTGCAACTTTTACACATGAGGATAGGATACTTGATCAAGTATTATCAGCATGTCAAATGGCTAAAATCAAAAACATATATCACTGATACAGTGCTGTGAAAAAGTATTTGTCCCCTTCCTGACTTTTTATTTCTTTGCATTTTGGGTATCTAATATTAAAATGTAAGTATGACCAAACGTCACTGACATTAGTCTGGAAAGAAAACCATTTCTAAGGCTTTGGAACTCCAGTGAACCACAAGTGCAGAAATCTTGGAACAGTGTTGAACTCCAAAGCTCATCGGTGACTCATCCAGGAGGTAACAAAAGAATCCAGAACATCTAAAGAACTGCAGGCTTCACTTGCCTCAGTTAAGGTCAGAGTTCACGATTGAACAGTAAGAAAGAGACAGGGCAAAACTGGCATCCGTGGGAGAAAAAAAACAAAAAAAAAAAACACACAAACTGTTCTCATGATTGAACTGACGAGACAAAAGTTAGACTTTTTTCCTCCATCTACATCCCGTTAGACGCCGTTGGTGATAGTGTGATGGTCTGTGGCTGCTTTGCTGCTTCAGGACAATTTGCTGTAATTGATGGAACCATAAATTCTGCGCTCTACCAGAAACTCCCGAAGGAGAAAATCTGGCCAACAGTTCATGCCCTGAAGCTCAAGCACACTTGGACTAAGGTCTCTGACCCGGTATTTTAAGTTTTGAACTTTCAAAGTTCTGTTCATGAATATTTTCTATATGATTCTTAGTTTTTGCTTACTTTTTCATTTTTGTGTATTTCCTTAGTGTATTTAGTTATGAGTTCCTAATTTTTGATTTTCCGCTCAGTGATTCTTGTCCCCTCGTCTTGTGTTTCGCAGTTTTACTTCTCCACCTCATTGTTTTTGATTACCATCACCTGTGTATCGTTACCCAGCAGTCGTCACATCCCCCCGACTCACCTCATGTATATAAGAAAACCGCCCCTTCCGGCCTCAATGATTTCAGACCAGTTGCCTGGACTTCACGTCATGAAGTCCTTTTGCACCTGTGCCTCATACCTTGGCTGCTGGGAGATAATGTTCCCATTTCAGAGGCCTACAAAGTCCTCATTGTGATGTTGGAGGGGCAGCGGTGGCACAAGCTGCAGGTTTGTCAGCCAGGAGAAAAACATGGTTGGCTTTCCTCTGGGACTTTGTTTTCTCTTTATATTTGGTTTGTTTCATTTAACAGTTACTTTTTAAACTTTTATTTCACTAGCTGGTCAAACTGTAAGTATAACCAGTTACTTGGTTACATTTACAAAAAGGCTTGGAGGTAAAATATGTCGCTTTACAACAGCACATTAAAATATGACGAGCTGGGAGTGATAGCCCCGTGTTACTAATGCCATAACCCAAGGTCAGCTCCCAAAGGACACCTCATTGCCAGCGACTTCAACAAAATGACATGAGCTGAACTGAACTGAACCTCTAGGAATAAGAATGTGCTGACGACATCTGAATCCTGTGGCTGGATTCACAGGTAGGGAAACGGATGAACTGTCGGGACAGACGCAAGGAGACATGACTGAAAATAAACACGCAGAGGCTGACAGAGAGCAAAGCAAAGGAAGCTAAACAACCAAAGAAACACATGTAAACTATAAAATAGCACAGAAACTGACTCAAAGAATAACCACAGTTTAAACACTTTTAACAAAAGCCAGACACTGCAGGGGTCCCATCACCCAATCATTATATTCTGATATACTGTAAAGTTTTCATTTAAGACTGTTCACTTATGAAATCGGAGACACTGGGAAGATATTCTGAGCGTAATCAGAAGCAGGTGGGACAAACTCGAGTAGAAATCATATCGGTTAAGAAAACAATTGCATCTGAAATGTGCAATATTTTCTGCAAATACACACGAGTCAAAAGAGGACCCTTGTTTTACATTAGTGTTATATGGTCAATTAGTGGGAATCATCACGGATTGATAAAAATCACACGAGTATTGAATCAGAGTGTCACACTCTGGGCTCCTGTTTTGTACCTGATCTTTCCTCTGCATGTGTGTAATGTTGAAAGTAGACACAGGATGCTTCTACCTGCAGAAGTCATATCAATGCATTTAGTTTTCAAGCTTTGAAATTATAATTTTACTAGACTGAAAGAGGTATTGATTCATGTCACACTACTTCCAAGCCATGTAGCCGCCTTAGTTGAAAAAAAAAATATTCAAAATCATTCTTCTCATATACACCAGATGGTGTGCTCTAGATTTGCATAAATTGATTTTGCAATTGATCAAATGATAACAGAATAATATCAAAGTAAGACAGACTTGTACATGATGGACATGCATTGGTCATCCACATCACATCCACTGACAGAGAGGACCATTGATCGTCATATTAAAGCACAATGTTCTGCTGGTTCCAGGCATTTGTATGTGTTCTTTTGACAAATATCACTCACCTAAAGATTAGGACAGATCCCACCTGGCATGACAAAAAGCCCAAAGTATTTGCGTGGCCTCCAAAGTCCACAGAGCCCACAGGGTCAGACATAACCAGCCTGATCCACAGAGACCCCACCATGCTAGGATCCCCTGCCATGATACTTTTCGTGACATAAAAGGAGAACTGCGCATCATCAAGCAGGTGGTTTTGCAGTTCCTCTAAAGGCCACTTCAGGCCAAGTCACTGCTTATGGGCAACCAAGTTCAAGAAACCTGTCATCAAAACATGTTTAGAGCATTTTATTTTTAAAAAAAATGAACCCTTTAAAATAAAAGTTTTACAGGTTTGGGTTTCTCTCTCACTCAGTATTAAGGCTTAAAATTAGGTATGTGATCTCTTTCACTGACAGTCTAATGCTGACCCAGAAGAAGTCAGCGCCCTGTTTTTGGTGAGTTTAATTCTAGTTTCTTCTATTTAGGCTAATGTGTTGCACTCATCCAGTCCATGGATTCAGTTTTCTAACCAAACTTGTTAGCATTAGCTTATTTCTTAGCACCCCAATATCTCATCCAAATGCATGACGCAGCATGGGAAAAGGCACACACCTGTACACAAAAACAGCCAAGGAACGATGCAACAGGACTTTCCAATTCTTGCAATTTTTTTTTTTTTTTTAGCTAATATCTCAAAATTCAGGAGCTTTAATCATTTACAAACTTGTTACGAGTATTTACCTAGTTACATCATTACTAAATCACATGTATTCAAAGAACGGGCTAAGTTTGATATTTTTCAAGTTAGAAATTCATAGAAAACAAATTTTACATTTTAAGCTGGAAGGTTTAGGAAAAGTAAAAAAAATTAAAGTCCTGGACTTTAGCTGTCTTTTTGCATGTTGCATCACTTCCGATCACTTTCTTATTCCAAGAGAGCTTAAAAAACTAACATAGGGTGATGATGTCATCAACAGTATCCATCTTTTTAATACAGTTTGTTCTTTTAATATTGTGGTTACATTTTTTAAATTATAGCACACTGTTACGCTGCCTGCCTTTCACCTAAATTGAATAAAATAAGGATTCATACAAGTATGCATGTATATTATCAATATTAGAGGTTTTTTAGTATTTATTATAAATGCTGTTTTATGACACGAATAAAGATTTTTCCTCCTTTCAGACTGATAAGTGGAAAAAGATGGATTACCTTTTTAAACTATTAATAAAAAATGGGTAATGTGCCATTCCTGTCAAAACTGCTATGTTCAGATGTCTATTTCCCTGCCATCTTTAACCTCTTGCTGCCACCACACCTCTCACTCCTGACTCTCCGTGTGCTCAGCTGGTGTGTAATTGGTCAATCTGCGTGTAGCCCCTGGATGATTGGAGGATGTGATGCCAGGCCTCAAGCCCCAATGATCTCAGTGACCCCTGCCTTTCTCAGAACATGACAGTTAAGGGTTGAGAATGGATGTGGATGGAAATGAAACATCTTTTCTTATTTGTTCTCACAGGGCTAAAAATAGTTTGGGGATCTTCACAAGAAAAATGCTTTGTGTGTGTAAAAAGCACATTTACCAGTTATCCCTTCATATTTTGTTTTAATCATAATGCTGAGTACGTGAAAAACACATGCTGTGGAAGTTAAAAACCTCATAATACTGCAGTGTAATTATACATAATTATACCGCAGTATTTCTTTCAAAACAGGGCCAAGAAGGCAGTGAATGCCTGCAAGACACCAAGCTTGAGTTTATGCAGCTCATGCCATAAATAGAAACATGCCACCCCCTGTAGGCTAAAATTCACCCCCACCCCTTTAAAGTCAAGGCTGGACTAATCCCTCAGCTGAGCTGAGAGTTGCACAGCACTGAAATCTCACTGGAAGCGTGCAATGGCGAATGCTTTGATCATCTATGACCATAGATACCAGAGTCGACGAAGCGTAGCATACGGCTCGTGCGTTTGATACAACAGCAGGTTGAACGGTGGTTAATAGGACTTCTTTACGCAGATGGCATATTTATTTTTCATCTGTAAAGAGACAAAAACAACGCCAGATTAATCTCGTTCAACTATCAGACAGATTATAGTGAGTTATTTACACTGGCTGATGAGCACTGCTGGAAGCTAACTTACACGGAAAAATTCAGCAGTTTTTGGATGACTGGAACTTACCAAGAAAGAAAAAAAAACTATAAGAGTTTGAATACAAATATCATTTTTCCTTTGGATCAACAACTTGTCATAGTCCTCGGTCTTTGATCCAGTGTTTTGAGTGTATTTTCAGTCCCGAGTTAAAGAGTTTTTCGTATTTGTGATTTCCTATGTTCTTGTAATTATACTGTAGTTTGAATTATGTGAGGAAATTGGTCCTTAATATCTAGTTTTCCTGCCTCCCCTATGTCTTCTTGTCAAGTCTGTTTGGAATTTACTTTCTTCATATTTTTATTTTGCTGGGTGCGCGCATTGTGTTCGCTTGTCTAGTGAGTTTCATTTCTTCACCCGTGTCTTGTTGTCCACACCTGTGTCATCCCTTCCTAATTGCCTTGTGAATTAAAGATCTTTCAAAAAATAAAAAGCTGTTTTTTTTTTTGTTTTTTTAAACATACCCACACACACCCACATTAAAAAAAAAAAAAAAAAAAAAAAAACTAAAAATTTATTTT
>VUQJ01033798.1:4876-17670 GCA_015108635.1 Andinoacara biseriatus | reverse complement strand
AAATGACAAACCAAAAAAAAAAAAAAAAAAAAAAAAAAAAATGAAGCAAATTCTGCATAGAAACATAAAAAATTACATTGTTGCATGCTGATGTTTTCAGGGGAGAATGCCAGCTAGTTGGATTCCCATTTTTAGTTTGAACTTCTTACTTGTAAATTTAGAAAAGAAAACATTCCTTACCTGGCTCAGATCTTTCTGCTTTTGAAGGGTGCCCAGTGTCCCAGCTGGATGCTTCCGGATTGTGCTCTCACCATGCAACTCGATAAGTATTCTTTTTCTAATTGTCGAGGCTTATGCAAGATCTGGACTCAAGCACTGGATGCAGGAATATAAGTTTGACAGGTTTACTGCAATTAACAGAGAACACAGTCAGTAACGCGGGAGTGGGGTTCCAGAGAGTGGGCTGAGCGAGGGGGGCAGGCAGGTAAGGTTTCATCTGCAGATTACCAACATGACAGAATCCTTTACACAAAAACAGAGAAGGGTAAATCCATAAGCAAAATGGCAATGAGGACCCCTCCCAAAAACCCTCAAAACATCAACTAATTACTCCAATGACTGAGTGGAAACTTGGAAACTCCAGTCTTAAGTAGCAAATGAGTGATTGCAGGATTGCTCCAGGTGTGTGGGCAGGTGGAGGGGGAACTGGAGGAGGCGCTGCCTCTTCAAAACACAAACAGTGAGTCTGCAAACACACACAGAGGGAGAAAAAGAAAGGACAAGAAGATCATGATACCAGTGTTGTTGAAATTGTTATCTTATCCTTCCTAATTTCCTGAAATTACAAATAACAACATAAAGTCCGAGATAATCGCCAAAACCTTCCCAGTTAAGATTAGGCTTAAATTTGGTTGGTGCAATCAATATAAAGTCTGTTTTAATGGCTGCTTTAAAGACCAACTGAACAGTTAAGACCAGATTTGGTAAAGAGTAGCAGCTAGCTCCTGTATAATTAGGGACCTGGGCAGTTAACCTGTTGATCTGTCACCGCCAGCATCGCTTTATAAACAGCGCTGACATTTTATTTGACGTTAAATGCAGAGACCAGTCAGTGACGCTGTGGGTTAACCTTCACACAGACAAGCTCTTTAAATTCAGAGGTTCATTAAAAGTACAAAATAACAGTGAAAACTTTCTTCCTCTAAACTTTACTGCTTTACAACAAGGACCATATCCTAATGCATGAATACAATTAATTAAAAAGTCCAATTACTCCATTAGGATGTTCAACTACCATTCATTGAGTCTAATTGTTTGGTCCTAATTTAGATCGAAAACAGGGCTCAGACTTTCAGTTTCTAGGTTGCTTCTTGACCAGAGTGAGATTAATATTAATGTGTTCTGGGATGTGAGAATCGTTTCTAATTTAAGAACTGATCTTAGAAGACGGGCAGTACGGTGGCGTGGTGGTTAGCACAGCTGCCTCACAGTTTGAATACCATCTGGAAGGCCTGGGTTTGATTCCACCTTGGCCCGGCCTCTCTCTCACTGTGTGGAGTTTGCATGTTTTCCTCGTGTCTGCGTGGGTTTCCTCCGGGTACTCTGGTTTCCTCCCACAGTCCAAAGACATGCACTTACTGGGGTTAGGTTAATTGGCTAATCTAAATTGCCCATAGGTATGAATGTGAGTTTGAATGGTTGTCTGTCTTTCTGTGTTGGCCCTGCGACAGGCTGGCGACCTGTCCAGGGTGTACCCTGCCTCTTGCCCTATGTCAGCTGGGATAGGCTCCAGCCCCCCCGCGACCCTGAAAAGCGAATGGATGGATGTTAGAAGTTGCTGTTTGTCCGTCCAGGTCACATTAAGTCCTCAGCCAGTTACAGTGAGTAGATTTTTCCTGAGATTTTTGGCTGCAGATTTCTCCAAAATTAATTAAAGCTTCTCTCTTTTTTTTTAAAGGTTGTTTAAGGTTGTCATTTTTATGACATGGAAAAAGAAACTGGTTTTCTGAAATTTTAGAAAACTGTCTGATTCAAACAAATCTACCTCAAAACAGGAGACATGCTGACTCTAATGTGTTAAATGTTGGTTAAACAATGATTTAAAAAGGCATAAGGAAAGATCTGAGGAAACATTAAGGAGTGACTGTTTGCATAAATTTATATACAGGCAGTATGTATTTCAGGCAGTGCAAGAAAACAAAGAAGTCAGATGACCAGACAAACAGGCAGCATTTGTTTTCTAAGGAGCTTTAAACTCTCATCACACGGGAAAACACGAGTCTACAAAGAAATCTAGTAGTTATGTTCTGTGAATGTGGTGGTGTCACAGGGCAAGAAGTTAGTCAAATTTAAAATTAATCAAGGCAAAGACTGTGTTGTGTTTTCTTTTCCAGATGAGTTCAGTTAAATGTCCGTCTGACTGGTTACATTTTGTATCAAGAAAACTTGACATAGTTTTGTTGCCATGCTCCCAAACGAGCCTTAAAGAATGCCTGTTTCAGTTTTTATTCAACACTATTTAAAACAAGGTGGGCCTCCTTAACATACACCAATGGCTACATACAGTAATTAAAGCACAAGTTATACTGCTGAGTTAGCTTGAATATAAGAACGAAGAAAACATGACCTGCATGCAAAGACAAACATTGACAACGTGATATCACCATCCATGCAGGACGTAAATGGGCGCCAACCAGAGCTGTGCCAGAAGCTGAAGCAAGCCTATGCAACAAGGACATAGGCATAGACGTATACAACTTTGCACATATGACATTTCGCCAACACCAGTGAACCTCAACTGCTGGGGGCTGGCTGAGAACCCAGGGTGCGCACTGTGTGGGAGATTAGCAAACCTGGAACATGTATTATCATCATGCCAAACCAGCCTGGCTGATGGCAAGTTAGATGGAGGCATGACCAGATAATGGCTGATCTAGCTTCAGGTCTAGAAGAAGAGAGATGAAAGACCTGCAACATCTCAGGGACAACAGCGCCTCACTTGATCAGATTTGTCAGATTTGCAGGGGAGCGCTCTGGCAGGATGTCAAGTGGATCAGGAATCCTGGCATGTGCTGCAGATTAGGACATGAGAGTCGACCTCAAGAGATAACTTTCCAGAGATTACCACCTCTGACCAGATATAGTCCTGTGATCCAGAACATCTCAGCAAGTGGTGCTTTTTTTTGCTGGCTCCCTTTTAATATGGTTATTTAAGAAGATCCACACACATTAATAAATTCAGATTTACAATCACTCAACCACAATCAGAGTGTCGGGCTGTCATTGCAGATCATCTTTAATGACATCAACCACATATCTACAGTACACTTAAAAACAGGCTGGTGATCTGTCCAGAGTGAATCCTGCCTCTCGTCTTACAGTATAACATCTGGTTGAGAGGCAGGATACAGCCCACCTCCCTCCACCACAAGGATAAGTGGAAGAAGGTGGATGGATACAAGCCATGTAAAAATATTTAGATATTGTTGCTGATATGTACACGCACGTGAATGCATTATATTTATTGTGGACATACATGGTTAGTACTTCAACAAAATACTTAAGCTGTAATAATAATAATAATAATAATAACAATAATAATAATAATGTTGCAATATTTGTACAAACTGGATATTTGATACTTTATACTTATTTTGATTATTTACACAGTATATTTGATTAAATATATATTAAATAAGAGCAAAACCTGTCAGTAATCAGTCTCCACATGCTCTAACTACTGAATTAAGAGTGCTTACATGATGGTGAAGGAGAGGGCTCAGTGCAGCATATGGCTTTGTTTAGAAAATGCCTTTTTTTTTTTAAATGGCCAGATGGAGAAAAGCAACCCTGAAAAGAAAGCCAAGTCCTCCCAGGCAAACCAACAGGAAATGTGGGTCAGCACAAATAAAGTACAAGGTTGAAAAAAACAGATTCAACCTGGCTGATATATTTCTGTTCTGTCTTGAGTACCACCCCCCCCCCCCAACAAATCTTTCCAGCTCCATCATTAGTTCCTTCATTTTAAAATTCCAGCCTCATTTTCTGTCTGTGATTGGGGAAAGTTTTCATGTGAAATCATCGTATCTGTGGCAGTAATTGCCCTGGCAGCCAACTGACGTGCTTTAAAGTGCTAATGCAGGAGCGGAGAGAGCTAGGTTGTTACATGAGGAATGTGAGCTGAAGTCAGCACATCCAGGCTGATAACAAGCCCAGCACAAAGTCAGTTAAAAGTCAATCAATGTTGTTTAGGGAAAGTTTGACAACTTCAAATGTGCGGCAAGAGCGGCTCACTTTGCACCAAGAAGCGAGACATCTCCTGTTAATGATGTGTTGGCTCTGTGACTGATCTGAAGTCTGGTCCAGTTCATTTTAAAGAAGGCAAAAGAAAAAAGGGAAGGAGGCAAACATTTTGGCAGCTATTGAAGGAATGTTAAAGAATGAAGCCTCTGGTCAAGGTGCCAACCTTTCCAAAACACCCCAGAGAGTTGGTCTTATTTATCTTTTATACTACTTCCACTGTCGAAAGATGCCATTCCCCCCGCTATCCATAATCCCACCCGCTCCTGGACCAAACCTCAAACCAGGTTATTTATAGGCCATCCAACTGAAGCGCTTCATGCTTCTAAACCTGTATTGATTGGCAGCAAGGAAGAAACAAGCTCCTGAATTCATCAAAAGAGGCCATTTCCAACCATTTTGTCTATTTTGTGCACATTCATATTTGTTTTATGGCGGTTTATGTATTTTAAGTTCACAACATATTCACATCCAAAAGTTCTGCCTGATGGCAAGCACACTGACTGAGCAGTGGTGGAGATCATTGACAATGTAAAATAATGGACTGTACTGTATTATTATTATTATTATTATTATTATTATTATTATTATTATTATTATTATCACATGTTAGTTTTGGATTCAGTGTGATGACTTTTGGCCTCTTGGTTGGCAAAATGCATCCATAATTGTGAGTGTAATGCATAGATATATATTAGCTAGTTAGTGCCACGTAACAGACAGTGACAGAAAAGTAAAATAGTGTAACTCACTTAAACTAAACAGATTTTTTGATCTCTATGTTCCGTATTTCAAGCCATAGTTGTCAAATAATATTTAAAAATTCTCCAAACATAAGCAGTACAAACACAGCAGAGAGGTCCAGTTTTAATAGACGTGAGGCCTAAACGGAGAACGGTAAATGGACTGGTTCTTGTATAGTGCTTTTCTACTCTACTCGAGCACTCAGAGTGCTTTATACATCCTGTTTCATTCACCCATTCACACACATTCATACAAGCACTTTCTACATCCAAATGCTTTCTATCTAACATTCACACACACAATCACTCTTCGATGAACACATCGGGAGCAACTCGGTGTTCAGTATCTTGCCCAGTGATACTTTGGCATGCAGAGTGGAGCAGCAAGGGATCAAACCACCAACCTTCCAATTGGTAGATGACCCGCTCTACCGCCTGAGCCACGGCCACCCCAAGAAGATGACAAGAAGCCTAGGAGACAACGGTCAGCTCCATGTGCCTGTGTCAGGACACCTGTCAATCAAACTCAGGTATCCAGATGGATGGCTTAAAAATCCGTCTACAGCACAGCTGTGATGAAGCAGGAAACTGTCCATGATGGGGGCCGAAAATGTTTTGTACCAGGTTGTAAATGCTGTCAAGTGTGGTACTTTAACACAGGCAATAGTGGGGATGGATTCACGAACGGAAACAGCCTGAAGTGGCCATTAGAGGAAATGCAGTGTTAAGCACTTCATGTTTGAGGCCATGACTTAAATTATCTGGCAAAAAATAAAGTTTAATATATCCTATTTATTTTATTTGTTTGTTTGTTTGTTTGTTTGTTTTGCATGGCAAATTACTTTAGGCCAGATAGTTTTTTGTTTTGTTTTGTTTTTTCACTTTTGATTTCTTTTTCCTATTATTTATAAATGCAGGCATGTGCAAGATGTAGAAGTACAGGACAACAGGACCACTTTTAGCAGAAAGAACTTGAAGTTATCATTTTCTGTGTGGCTTTATCAGGTCTGGACTTTGGCTGGACCACCACAGCACCTTGATTCTTTTTTTTTTTTTCAGCCATTCTGTTGTAGATTTGCTCCTGTATTCGGGATCATTGTCCTGTCGCTGCCTCACATTTGACTCTCTTCTACTTTGGTTGATAGAGGACTTCATGTTTGACTCAATTACTTATTATTGCAAGGTGCCGAGCTCCTGTGGCTGCAAGGCAATCCCAAATCCTCATCCCTGCCCCACCGTGCTTGACAGTTGATATGAGGTGTTTGTTCTGATATGCTGTGTTTGGTTTTCTTGAAACAACGGTAAATAATAACATGATGTAATGTACCATGTTCTATAGTTCTTCTGAAGTTATATTTACCTTTATTATTAGACTTCAAATGGGTGGTTGCAATGTCTAAATGTGTCTGTGTAGGAGCAACAGATGTGAAAAAATGGTAACTGCTTGGCTCCACCTCTGAGATAAGGGGATTAAAATAAAATGCTTTTCGGAGACAGAGTGATAAATAGATCAACTTGTACGAGTTTAGAATATCTGTTTTGTAGTTAAGGATAATGTAGTTTGGACTAAATCAGCCCCAGCATCCTGAATACAGACCAGTGCTTTCCTGATCTGCTTTCTGCCCTCTCTCTTCTGAAAGTCTGGTATTGACATGGTGAGCAGTGATGGAAAAGCATCTTCATACTGAGAATGATATCTTGAAAGATTAAGGGGGGGGAGGGCTCCCTCAGCTCGATCTTTAATAGCTGGTACTGTAGGATTTTTCCCCAAGGTTTTTGGAGGGCTTAGGTGTTGCACATAGACAGGGGATGGGTGAGCATTTTCAGACTGACTTTCTGAGCTCATCAGCAGTGACAGTCAATTTCCTCCCTGCTTCTCATGAGTTTATTTCCTCTGTGGCAGTAAAATGTGTCAGTGGAGCCATCTCCATCTCCTGCAGGTTAAAGTGCAATACCAATGATGGTAATTGTTAACCAAACTGAAGAAATTTTCCTACATGTAGGTCCCGTACTAGTTAACATGTGATATGTGTCCTCGACTGCTTGTGCAAGACGCTGAACCTCAAATTGCCCCCACTGCATCCATCCAAGTGTTAAGTGTGTGCATGAAGTGTGTGTGAATGGGTGTAGTAAAAAAAAAAGTAGTTAATTTTATTGTATTTACTTTTACATGTAAGATCCAATGAGTCTACGTGTTGCATGGTGATTTGATATTATTCTTTTCAAAATTTGTTGCAAATGAAAACTGGAACCGCACCCTGACACCATGTCCACACGCTTCCACCGCCGAGGTGCCGGTGCTTGTGCCAGTGCTGGTGTCGGTTTCAATGAACCAGCGAAGCGTTTCCACCGTGCTTTGTGAGCTGATCCTTTACATATGAGTGTGGGCGGGTCCTCATCTGGACACAGAAGCCAATAAGCACAAACGTGGGAGAGCACGCTTCCCTTGTGCTGCGAACACATTTTACGGTCCAAATCAAACTACTGCAGCATCTGGGTGCAGCACAGAGGTAAACACAGACAGCGATTACAAGCAAGAAAACAAGCACGCACACTGTGTCTTCTTATCTGTGATATGAACTGATACAAAGCATCAAGTTCAGCCTTAGGGCCCAACCTAATTCACAGCAGTGAAAATTGCATTGCTTTTCTCATGTAATACAGACCATGCAGTGAAATAGTGGCAGAAAACTTTATGTTGAGACGTCAGAGTCACACCCTTCTGCTGCTCTCGTCACGCGTTCTTGGTTCCAGACCAGCTAGCTTGCGGGCCCGAGTTCAACTTGTTTTTCAGCCACAGAACATGGTCCAAACATTTTATCTTTTTTTTTTCCTGGAGCTGCAGTGTGTTCTCCCTTTTTGATATAATGTGTAATGATTGCACAGTAATGTGTTTGAGCACAGATAAAACTATTTTGATAAGATAGTTTGGTTTTCCCAGAAGAGTCAAAGGTTTGTTAGAATGTATTAAGTTGTGTTCACGCTTTTCAGAAAAGAGTGGACGGTTTAGAGAAATGCATTAAAAGAATTTAAGCAACTGAGAAAAAGTGTGACAGTCTCTAAAGAGAAAACTATTAAACAGTACCTCAATGAAAATCAAGTTTTTCAGCATTGTTAAAACATCCCAGTGCTCTTTTTTTTATGTCACGTCTGCTATGTGAAAGGAAAGAAAGCAGTCAGTGCCGTGGCTGTGCGGTTTTGCTTTGAATGCTCAGTGGCTGTGAGGCCTTGAAAGGAAGATACAAACCGGTCCTGTGCCCAGAGCTCTAATGCTCCAATGTCAGTGAGTCAGACTCATTTTATTAATTTTAATTTTTCCTTGAAGATAAAGTTTCCTTTAGATGCAAAACTATCAAAAAATTTCTAATCAACAACCACATTCACATTCAAAGCAAGTCCCAGCAGCCTGCCAGCACAAAGACATGGTTTCCAGCAGCTGATGGGACGAAGGCTATAAGCTTAGTGATACTAACACGATCTGTTAATCTGTTTCAGCTGCTTTGGTGTTAATTAAATTAACAACAGGTTCACTAGAGGGGCAACAATGAGACAACCCCCAAAACAGCAATGTTTTTACAGTACAGGTGGAGGTCATCGATATTTTCCCCGCCTCATCTTTTCTGACTGTTTTTGTACTAGTTTTGCATTTGGCTAGAGTCAGTGTCACTACTGGTGGCATGAGACAATACCTGGACCCAACAGAGGTTGCACAGGTAGTCCAACCCCTCCAGGATCAATACGTGCCATTGCCAGATGGTGTGAATGTCTCTGACCAATCAGAAAAAGACTTCATGAGGGTGGCCTGAGGGCCCAACGTCCTCTAGTGGGGCCCTGTGCTCACTGCCTGGCACCATGGAGCCTACTTGGCATTTGCCATAGAATATATAGAAATGGGGTGAAATCCCTGGATCAGACCGTAGACTGGTGCAGTGGGTCCTGGGTTCCTTCTGGTGCACAACAATGCCCGGCCTCATGTGCAGGCAGTTCCTGGAGAATGAAGGAATTGATACCACTGACTGGCTCCCACGCAGTGCGACGTTATGCTTTGGTCCATCCGATGTTGTCAGGTTGCAACTAAAACTGTAGAGGAGCTCAGTGATACCCTGGTCCTCATCTGGAAGGAGGACCAGGACACCATCCATTGTTTCATTTGGAGCATACCCCAATGAAATTTCAGCAAAATGGACCAGCGTATCGTATTTATTTAAAAGCACCAGAAGTGAAACCTTCTACCAGTAAAATATGTCACACACAATCACAAAATCTTCCACTCTACAGTCATTTTTACAGCTTTAGGCAGGAGAAAAAATATTCTGTACATCCTTCTGTTTTCAACATTACCAAAAGGCTTCTATTCATTTCTTCATTTTTGCTCTTTAATTTCGGAATAAATGACAACAATAATAAATACAAAAACATGTACAAACACAAAATTTCCAAGAAAACCCATCACCCATTCACTATCTTTCTTATTTAAACCGTCTTGAAATAATAACATAGAATATAGAGTTTCCTCCGTGTAGGACACAAAACAGCTGTCGCACATTCACAGTGTTATTAATAAGCTAGCATCAGTGCAGATCTGCTGTGGGTGGGCTGCCTCCATTGAATAGCATTTATGTAATGTGGAGGACCCTCCATACAAAAGCACAAACAGAGGAGAAAGAGTTTAAGGAGAAGCCGTTATAGCTATAAGCTGTAAGCTACGCCCACATAGGCTTCACTTTTCAGACCCAGCAGCTGTAAAAGTTGATACTTTAGTTTCCGATATGAACAATGTTTGCCTGAAACCGTGTGAAACTGTACATTTTCTCTCATTTGGTGGCTCATATTTATTTTTAAAAACTAAAATTAGTTTTTTTTGTTTTGTTTTTTTAATTTTTGACTTTGACCTTGTTTTGAAGCTGGTGTAAACAAACACTTTTGGCATTTAGCTTCATTCAGGTCCCCCTGCCCACTGGCCCACTGGCCCACAGTGTGGGTTCAGTAAGAGCAGAATGGCTCTATAACAGTGCAGTTGTTACGCACTGTCAATCACAGGTGATGCGCAACCTCAACTTTAATGTAATTAATCCAGCAGTCTGCTGGATTAAAGGAAAATTAGGAAAAATGTTTGAGTTCATGAATGAACTGAGTAGCAGGCTCATGTTCATGCAGACAACCAGAGGAGTCACCCCCTTAAAAGGCACTTCCACATTAGTCCATCTGTTTTATAAAGTCTATGGCCTAATCTATATAAATAAGAATCTAGTAATATGATTCAACTCCTTGCTTGTGTATTGCACTGAAAGCACCAAGAATAGCTGTGTAATTGAACTCTCAGCCTGAGACAGAGCATGTTTCTTGCACTCATTAGCCGGGAAAATCAATCTCCTTATATTTCTGCCAGGAGTCTTTTATACCTCTGATCGGCTGCACGCTGAAGCGTCTTTTTCTAGAAAAACCATAGAGACGTGTCCCTCAGAGGACAACACAGACGCACGCTAATTAGTAGCTAATTAGTTCAAACCGCTGGACTGAAAATGTCAACAGCATGTTTAACCACCACATTGCACTCCTGCGCCAAAAACAACAAAACAACAAAAGTGGGGGAGTCTGAACTGAAGAAGGGACACTAGGAATCACACGATATCCTTTTCCTGTCTCTCAAGTCTGCATTCACCATGGCCTGAAAGTATTCCTCTTCTTTAGCTCCCCTGTCAACCTGTGTGGTGGTTGGCAGAATTAATAACCAGCTAAATTATTGAGGGAAAGCTATGAATAATGTTTATGTATTAATCATTCATGGTGGCCAGCCAAGCACAGGGACCACTGCTCCCCTGGAAATTACCGGCTCACCTCAATAACATAAACTATCCATCAGTTTTCAATCAGCCTTCTCGACACAGTAAACCAAACTATCACTACAAAATACAGACGCATGCAGTCTTTGCCCAACTTGGAGCCTGATTGTGATGATACACCAGTTGAAATAATATGTTATTAGGACCACTTCTTCCCCACATTAAGACACACTTCCCATGAATCCCTTTTGTTCCGTGTCCTCTCCTGTCAGCTGTTTGTAGGGATAAACATGTAGGAAGTGATTTTTTTTCCAGCCTTGAGTTATCTGCACTTTCCAGAGACTCGGTGAGCTTTTGTTGTGTTTACTGTGGAAGAGCGGCTCTCTCCCAGCTCTGAGCCTCTACCCTTCACATTCTCAGGTAAACAAACACTTTTTCAACTTCATACACATCCCATTGCACATTTTCCTCACTTGCTTTATTATCAAATGCCAGATCATGTCTATAAACTACAGAAGTATGTTGGTATTAAATAAGGAACCAAGATTCAGGCAAGTTCCATTTCTTTTTAATTGATAACGTGGAAAAACAAGCACGCATATGGTTGCACAGCCCACATTTGTAAAGAATGATTGTAAAATTGTCAAAAAAAAATTTTATTTTATACACTTACCAGACACTTTATTAGGTATATCTTGCTAGTACCGAGTTGAACCCCCTTTAACCTTCATATCTGTCTTAATTCTTCAAATTCTTTACAGATTTTGGCCCATATTGACATGATAGCATCACATAGTTGCTTTGTCATTTGTCAGCTACACGTCCATGATACAAATATGCCATTCCACCACATCCCAAAGGTGCTCTACTGGATTGAGTTCTGGTGATTGTAATGGCTATTTGGGTACAGTCAACTCGTGTTCAAGAAAGCAGTTTGATGTGGACTGCCCTGGATGACCTGCTGTGCATTATCCTGCTGAAGCAGCTGTCAGAGAATGGGCACCCTCATAAAGGCAGGAATATGACTCAGGTAGGCTGTGGTGTTGGTACTGAAGGGCCCAAAAGGTGCCAAGAAAATCTTCCCCACACCATTACACTACCAGCAGTATAAACCATTGAAAGAAGGCAGGATGGATCCATGCATTCTTGTTATTTATGCCAAATTCTGACCCTACCATCAACTGACAGTAGTGGCACCTGGTGTGGTCTTCTGCTGCTGTAGCCCATCTACTTCAAGTTTTGAAGTGTTGTGCATTCAGAGAGGCTCTTCTGCATACTTTGGTTTCTAACAAGTGGTTATTGGAATTACTGTTGCCTTCCTTTCAGCTTGAAGCAGTCTGGCTGTTCTCCTCTGATATCAACAAGGCATTTCACCTAGAAAACTGCTGCTCACTGGAAATGTTCTCTTTTTCAGACCATTATCCACAAATCCTAGAGATCCCAGTAGATCAGTAGATCACACCAGCCAAACACCAACAACCACGCTACCCTGAAAATCACTTAATCACCTTTCTTCCCCATTCTCAGTTTGAACTTCAGCAGGTCATCCAGTTTTACTGGAGAAACATTCATTTTGCCTTCATGCCCAAATGCATTCCCGTGATGTAATTGGTTAATTAAATATTTGTGTTAATGTGCAGGTGAGCAGGTGTACCCAATAAAGGCAGGTGAGTGGAAATTAAAGATTGTCTTACAGAAATGCACAAGGAAAACTGATAAAAATTTCATTTTTATGCAGATGACATATTTACTTACCACTGAAATGCAATGACCCTACCTTTCTCAGACCTTTGTTAGAATGGCTTAAGGACATCAGAGTTGGTTGGCTCTGAATTTTTTTAGGTTTTTAACTAAAGTAAAACAGAGGTCATTATATTAGTCAGGTGGTGTTACACCATCTGCATCCTGTGTGAAACCAGTTGTGACCAGCCTTGGGGTTAAAATTGACACAGTGGTGAGAAATGGCTTTTTTCAGCTGAGGCAGCTTCTCTCCAAAGTTAAGCGTTTTATATCCTTTTGAGATTTAGAG
>VUQJ01033795.1:24689-35851 GCA_015108635.1 Andinoacara biseriatus | reverse complement strand
GATCAACTTGACCTGAGTCCAGTTGTGGGCTTCACACTCTCTCCTTTGCCTCATGAACTGTGTGCTGTAAGACGCCAATGAAGAAGAAACAGAACTTTTTTATAAGTGTGTGTGTGTGTGTGTGTGTGTTTTAAGCTGATTGGTTCCAGCCCCAGAAATACAGTTTAAATGTAGAGGAACCTCAAGTTTTTGAGGGTTATTTTCTTTCTGCCTCTTTTTACAGTTAAGGAATTTAACAGCTGAGATATTGGTGCATGTTTTAGTAAACTTTTTTTTCTCCTGTATTTGTCTTTTTTTTATTTTTTAATTCAAAACTAAATAAAAAATTTTCTCAAATAAGTCAGTAATGAATCTTATGTTTGTAATATGAAGAAAGTAAGTTCATGCTAACATAATAGCTATATTTAACTGGTGAGTAACACACTTTTTTCTGAACAATTTATGGAGGCAGGTTGCCATGGCAATTTTGTTGCAAGATTGTATCAAGCCTGGGATTTTAGGGTAAAGATTACTACACGGTGCATACAGGATAACAGCTTTTTTTTCTCATGACCTTAATCTAAACTCCAACCAGAGAATGAGAACTGCAGATCACTGATGCCGAGTACTTTTGATGCGTGATTGCTTAATTGTACCCATTCTTTAGTTGTGCTTGTCATAGTGTTTGCTTATTTAATGCATATATACATTCTCATCAGTGACGTGCAGTGGGGTTTGTGAGGGGCGGGTGTATGCGGATGCATTTTTAGAGAGACACATACACGCACACACAAAAGGCACTCCAGGTTTACTGTGTTCCTGTGTGCAGATCTCACTCATTCATGGACTTATAAAATACAAGACTTCTATTACAGGCTTTCTTCTGTCATTTCTATATTTTATAAATATAATTTCTATAATTTGTTTTATGATTCACCATCTAGTTAAGGAAACTTGTAATTTATTTTTCTTATGATCTGTTATATTGTAACTACAGCACACAGTTGCAGAACAGTGACCTGTTCTTTTACTCCTAGTAACTTAAGCTAACCTGAGTATTTAAAAGCCTCCTCTTGATATACTGTGACAGGAGGAGGGGAGGTGAAGGAGCACAGAGGCGCCTAATCATTGCCGTTCCTCTGTTATTGATCATATCATGCACAGCTGCTAAATACAGAAAATGACTAGAGAAATAATTTTCCCGCATTGCTTTGCCCTCCCCCCTTGTGCAGTGCCCCAGTAGTGCATACCCACTTTTTTGCACTACTGGTGACGGGTGAGGCACTGACTTGTCTAGAGTCAGATGTTCGAATATATCAACTGAAAATAGAAGCTTATATTTCAATTATGATAATGATTAATTATGCTTTAATCAACTCCATACTGTTCAAAAATGATGGCAAGAAAAACTATTTAATGCAAGAACAAACTTTTGTGTGTGTGTGTGTGTGTGGGGGGGTCTCTCTTTAAATAAATAAAAAAACACATGTAATAATACATCTTATTTGTAAGTGCCTTTTAAACACCCACCAATTTAAAAATAAAACAACCCCCCCACCACCACCACCAATCACACGAAAGTATGTACATCTTTTTTAGCTGCAGATGTCTAAACTTGTGGTCACAAGTTTAAACATGAAACTTGGATTATTCTCAAAAGATAGGGGCAAGTCAGCAAATGACACTTAACCGGATTAACCAGAGAATCTGTACATGAAGTGTTGCTGCGGTTATTCAGATAATTCACAGTGTCTGGTACCTTTCAGAACAAATGTGTTCATGTTATTCAAAGGTCTTAAATGTAGGCGAAACTGTGTGGCTGGGCTGTGTGACAGCCAGTTTTTAATCTCTGCTTAAATGAAGAAAAAAGCAGAGATCAAATTTCTGGTGTTGAAAAAGGAAGCAGCACCTGGAAGTGTTTTTTTTTTCTTTTTTTCCCACCTGGGACAAAAGCTTCAGCACAGATCCATTTATGGAAAAATTTGCTTTCCATATATGTCTAATATTGACAGTGGTCACTGTCTGTTTAAGCGTTGGATTGGCTACTTGTTCCGAGAATCTATTTTTTTAAATTCTCATTTTAAGCTGCGCGATGAAAAAAATACAAAAAGCTGCTTTAAATGGTGTTTGGACAGTGATAAAACCATTAAAATATTTGGAATGTACATTTTTGTGGATTGGTGTTACCAGGATAATCTATTTAGCATTGCTTTCCTTCAGACCACAGCAGATGAGTGCATTTCATCAGGCTGATTCTGATCCAACTGCTGGCATCATACAGTGGAGAAGAGCATTCATTTGAGCGAAACAAGTGCAATAAGTTATTCCGGATGAAGGGGTCTATCCTTCTGTCTGAGGCCAAACCTGTAGTTAGTTTCTCCATATGAGAAATTTGCCTCCATTTGTAATTTTGTTAAGTGAATGGTTGAAAAACAAATTGTTCTTCTATCAGCTGTTCATTTGTAGATGCTGCCCGCTGGCATTGTTATGGTGGTAATTCCCTTTTTCCATTCAGTCCTGTTTTTTTCCTTGTTTTCTGCTTGGTGTTGCCTGTGTTGAGTCAGCCTCTTCTCTGTATTGTTTATCTCCTGTCTCTGTGTCACATTCACATGCCTTAGTCCTGGTTTCTGTATTTGCTACTTTTTTTTCTTATTTTGATGGCCTCTAATCTCCCGTGTTTTGTATTTATTTTTACTTCCCTAGTCTTCGGTGATTAGCTTCAGCTGTGCTCCCTGCTGTGTCTTAGCTTCTTGATAACCCAGTGTGTATATATTGTCAGAGTCCTCATGTTCTTTGTTGCCTCTTCTCTCACTTAGTTGTTTTCTGTGTGTGTCTGGTGTGTTTGGTCTGGTCTGAAACCTCACCCACATTAGTGCTGTACATTAAAAAAAACTGGAAATTCTAGTTTTGATAACCTGGCACGTCACTGTGGAGTGCTTAAAACTCACTGTGAAAACTGTTTCTAAGAAGAGTAAGAGTGAGCGTCCAGGTGTAGGATCATGATTGAAGCTCTTTTTCAGTCCTCCACTTCAGTCTTGCTTTTGGGGGTCATCTTTGGCCTGCTGATCTTCCGAGTTCTTTTCACCAGCTTCAGCTCCAAAGAAAGAAGGGGGCCTCCAGGACCCAAACCTGTTCCTCTGCTTGGTAACCTGTTACAGGTGGATCTCAAGAGACTGGATAAGTCTCTTTTTGATGTGAGAAATCTGTTGTTTGTCTTAAACAATACAGTTCTGTTATTTTGTTGATTTGATCAGTTTTATTTTGGATTATGAGTCTCACCTCTGTGTGCATGACTTTTGTTCAGCTGTCTAAAAGACATGGACCAGTGTTTACGGTCTACTTTGGACTAAAGAAAGTCATAGTCCTAGCAGGTTACAGGACAGTCAAACAGGCTCTGGTAAACCATGCAGAAGAGTTTGGAAACAGAGAAATCACTCCCATTTTCTATGACTTTACCAAAGGACATGGTAAGAAAATGCTTTTAGTTATTTATTTGCTCATTTTCTTCTTGTTAAAAAGTCAGTTTAATCTTTTTCCAGGTATACTATTTTCCAACGGTGACTCGTGGAAAGAAATGAGGCGTTTTGCCTTAAGTACCCTGAAAGATTTTGGAATGGGCAAGAGGATTAGTGAGGGGAAAATCATTGAGGAATGTCACCATCTGATCAAAGAATTTGAGCAACATGAAGGTAACATGATCTGTATTACAGCACAGCACAGGTTAATATGCAGGCACATTGGTTAATTACGTGACCCAGTGCAAAAAGAGAACTGGTTGTTTTGACCCAGTACACAAACTACTCAGTAGGCTTAGCATAGTTTAATATAAATACACTAACTTGCCACTTAAGTACACCTTACTCCTACTGTTGCCTTCAGAACTGCTTGAACCCTTTCTGGCCCAGATTCAACAAGGTGCTGGAAACATTCTTCAGATTTTGGTCAGTACTGACATGATTGCATCACAGTTGCTGCAGATTTGTCAGCTGCACATCCATTATGTGAATCTGCTGTTGCTCTAAATTTCAAAGATGCTTTATTGGATTGAAATGTGGTGACTGCAGAGGCCATCTGAGTACAGTGACCTCACTGACATGGTCAAGGAATCAGTTCGAGATGATTTGAGCTTTGTGACATGGTGCATTATGCTGCTGGAAGCAACGATCAGAAGAGAGGTACATAAAGGGATGGACATGGTCAGCCACAGTACTCAGGTAAGCTGTGGTGTTTAAACTATTCTTAGTTGGTACAAAGGGGTCCAGAGTATGCCAGGAAAATATCCCCCACACATTACACCACCACCAGCCTGAACAGTTGATACAAGGCAAGATTTCATGCTGTTTACACCAAATTCCAACTTTGAATGTTGCAGCAGAAATTAATATTCATCAGACCAGACATTTTTCCAGTGTTCAGTGTTCCACTGCCTAATTTTGATGAGCCTGTGCAAATTGTAGCCCCAGTTTCCTGCTCTGAGCTGACAGGAGTGACACTCTGTGTGGTCTTCTGCTGATCTAAGTCCATCTGGTGGTTATGCGAGTTACTGTTGCCTACTCCTTAGTAATGTGAGAACTGCCGTTTACTGGATATTCTCTTTTTCAGACCGTTCTCTGTAAACCCTAGAGTAGGCTGTGCTGGAAAATCCCATCAGATCCGCAGTTTCTAAAATACTCAGACCGGACCCCATTCAAAGTCACTTGAATCACTTTTCTTCCTCATTCTGATGCTCAGTTTGAACTTCTGACCATGTCAACATGCCTAAATACGAGTTGCTGCCTGTGACAAACAGGCCGTCTAGGCTAAAACTCAAACAATGGACTCAAAAGCAAACTTGGAGGGGACAGATACTCAATTGCAAACAAGTCTTTATATACAGGTGCAAAACCCAAATCAAACCAGAGTACGCAATGAGGCTGGTCTAGAGTTACACTAGGAACACAAACAAAGGCCATGCTAAACCACTTTAAGCTTTTCACAAGTACAAAAGCCAAAACCAGTTATGGATTAGGAATGCTTCAGTTGGAAGACAATGGGGAGATTACAGAGAATAAACATACATTCACCTGACACGGTAACTACGCTGATTCTAAGCTGTACGCTGAAATTTACTCATTAAATCTAACCCCTGAAGAGACTAACATGAGATTTATTATAAATTAGTAATTGAAGTTAAAACTGAAATTACTGCAAGCAATGGTAATGCTTTTGCCATGGCTGAGCACAGCAAACACTGGATTCGACAATTTCAATCAGTGAAACTGGAGGTCAGGCACTGGGCCTGGGTCCGAGGAAGGAGAAGTCTTTCTTTGCCAAAATGAGAGTAAGTTTCTCGAGGGAAGTATGGAGCTGGTTTGAATCCAACTTGTAGGCTTCCGGGAGGGCAGGCAGGTGAGTAATGGGTGTGTGAGAGGTGAGATGCTGACTCTCTGCAGAAGAATGACGGCTTCTACCGGTCCTCAAATATGATGGCTTAATTGGTTTGATAAAGCGCAGGTACATCAAGCAGGAACAGAGCTTCACCACTCGAAGGGAGGAACACCCAGACCACGGTCAGGTGGAAGCAAGGCACACCATCCCAGGTCTACACAGGTCTACACAATAAAATGGCCAGTGAATGCATATTAACATCATTTTTGCTCAGCTAACACTTTGCCAAAATAATCCTACTGTAACATTAATGCTGGGTCAAAGCAACCAGTATGACATTAATGCTACATTATCCCAAAGTGGGTCTAAACTGAGAGATTTATAATGTGTAGCATCTAATTTTCCATTTTATATCTATTATAAGTATTTTTTTTTCTTTCAGGGAAAGCCTTCAATAATAGTCAAGCAATTATTTACGCTGCTTCAAATGTTATAGCAGCCACAATTTTTGGAAAGAGGTTTGAATACAAAGATCCCGTCTTTCAAGCTATGGTAGAAAAAGACAATGAATCCATCCGTCTGACGGGATCAGCTTCCATCCTGGTACTCCAGAATGAATTAATGTTGAAATTTGAGGTTAAAAAAGTCAAAAATGAATAAATATGGCTGGGCTGATGAGATTTGTAATTATGTTTTTATTGTTTGTATTGCTCACTGTTACAGATATACAACATAGTTCCTTGGCTGGGCCCTTGTCTTAAAAACTGGAGGGATTTGATGAAGAATGTGGAAGACAACAAGGTGGAAATGAAAAGGATAATAACAAACCTTAAAGAGACTTTCAACCCTGAGACATGCAGATGTTTTATTGATGCATTTCTGATTCATAAGCAAAAACTGGAGGTGAGGTACTGTATCTACAGTCACTCCACTCCCATACTGACAGTGCTGTTCATTAACTGCATTTGCTCTTCTTCTTCTACTACTAGGAGTCTGAAATCAAGGATTCACACTATCATGAGGATAACTTGCTCTACAGTGTGATAAATTTGTTTTCAGCTGGAACGGAAACCATAGGAAATACACTTCAGTGGTGTCTACTGTACATGGTCAAGTACCCTCATATTCAAGGTTCAAAAAGTTCACGCCCAGGCTCTTTTCAGTTTCAAAGAAACCTGGGTCAAATGTTATCAGATTTAATTCTTCTTTCATGTGCAGCCCAGGTTTGTGCAGAGCTGGACAGGGTGGTTGGAAGTCGGCAAGTTCGTCTCGAGGACAGAAAAAACCTGCCGTACACTGACGCCGTTATCCATGAGTCACAAAGACTTGGAAACATTCTCCCCATTGGTCCTCCTCTCACGACCAGCAGAGATGTCACATTTCAGGGCTACTTTATCCAAGAGGTTAGCTGCTCACATCTATCCAAATGAACACTGTTAGTTTTGTTTTTTCCATTTTTTCCATTATTACATATGAACTTAAATTTCTGGAAATTCTGAACGTTTATTTCTGCTACAGGGAACTACTGTATTTCCCCTTCTCACATCGGTCCTGTATGATGAGAGCGAATGGGAGGACCCACTTACTTTTAACCCTTCTCATTTCCTTGATGACGAGGGTCAGTTTATCAGGAGAGATGCCTTCATGCCATTTTCTGCAGGTATAAAATCTTGGGCAGTTTTTCATTTTTTAAACACAAAAAAATTTTCTGCTTGCACACACAGGATCCTTTTCACCTTTGTCCTTGCAGGTCGCAGGGTGTGTCTTGGAGAAAGTCTGGCCAGGATGGAGATCTTCCTCTTCTTCACGTCACTCCTTCAGCACTTTCGATTCACTCCCCCACCTGGAGTTTCAGAGGATCAACTTGACCTGAGTCCAGTTGTGGGCTTCACACTCTCTCCTTTGCCTCATGAACTGTGTGCTGTAAGACGCCAATGAAGAAGAAACAGAACTTTTTCATTTGTGTTTTTATGTAATAGCATTAGAGAATAGAGTGAAGCACCTACAAATCAAATGCTGACTGATAGTATTGTGTAGTATCAGCTACAGTATAATCTCCAGTGTTTCCTCCTTAATGAGGCTGCTTTGATATGCAGGTTTTTGATGGAGTTGATTGGTTCCAGCCCCAGAAGTACAGTTTAAATGTAGAGGAACCTCAAGTTTCTGAGGGTTATTTTCTTTTTGCTTCTATTGGATGTTAAACTTTTTACTGTTTAGGAATTTAAATTCAAATAAAAAAAACTGCTTTCCAGAATATGGCAGTAATTTATTGAAGATTATGTTTATGCTATGAACAAAGCCAATTCATGCTAATATACATAGTTGCTATATTTAACTAGTGAATTACATTTTTTTCCCTAAGCAAGTTATGCAGGCGTGTTGCCATGGCAATATTGTTACTAGATTACAGGGGTGAAAGGCACAAAAGCCTTGCTTAGCCATGATCACCCGATGTGGGTGCTTTGAACCACATTTTGGGCAAGATGGAGCGCTCCCTTTTCGTCAGCTCCCTCTCCAGCACTTTTAATCCCTTCAGTCAGTTCACTGACTGAACTGACTGACACATTTAGTATGGGACATATACGCAAGCCCTACAGAGCAGCCACCCAACTGGAGTCAGACAACCAGCACCAACAGGTAGACCCAACAGAAAGGACAGAATGAGCCATTGAGGTGGCTGTCATGTCCAAAGATAAAAGCGTGCGGTGCTGATAGCTGCAGCACAAATATCACCCAGAGGAGCTCCTTTTAAAAGGGCCCATGAGGTTACCCGTTCCCTTGTGGAATGCACTCTTACACCCTGTTGCGAAGAGACCTTTGTATCATATCCCAGGGCGATATACTCCACAATCCAGTGGAAGAGCCTCTGTTTAAATAGAGCTCTACCCCTAGCTGGATTAGCAAAGCAGACAAACAACTAGTCACATAAACGCACATTCCGAGTGCAGTGAATGCACGTAGCAGACACACTGGACACAAAGAATGCAGCCTCTTCTCTTCCTCGGAGCTATAAGCTGCAGGGATAACTTCATGCATGCAACTCCTGCTAGTTACATTGTGACAGGATGTGAAGCAGAGCTGTAATCCTGGCTAGCTGCACAAAGACTCTTTTTTAAAAATTTGTTCTTTTTTTCGAATTCAAGCATTCTCCACTTTTACATAGAGTATTCGCTTGTCAAATCTTCCTGCCTGCTGAGGACTCCGGTTTTCCCTCAGTATCAGGGGCACCACAGCCTCAAGGGGCCTGGCTGTGGATAACAGCAGCCCCGGGATGCCAGGGTGTTGCTGACAACCTCACGTCTGTGTTTTTAATTTTAACTATAAATTGGACATCTTAACTAAACTAAATTGGACATCTTAACTAAACAACTTCTATCCAGCGTGCATCACTGTCATTAACACAACAAATGATCCTAACCCTATGAACTGTAGAAGCAGACAAGGCGAGATGAGCGCAGACTCATTAAAAGGGATGCAATCTCATTCAAGTGCCGCTCTGACTCATGGCTTAATAACACAGAGTTGCTGCCAGCAGCATCAGGTGTAAATATTACAACATGTCCACAATAAAGGACAGGGAAGGGCACTGGAGTTCCAAGAACATCCCGATTCCACCAGCTGTGAAAGACTAGTATGTATCATACAGTATGAATTTATAGGCTTTCAAATGTAATTTGTATGATCCTAATTTGATTTTGTGTTCTTGTTTTTTAGACACATGGGTGATCTATCTGATCAGCTTATTGGATAATATGATGTCCTCCATAAAACAAATAAATGGTACAAGACATTCTTTTTTTATTTTGTGAACATCGCCATTGTGAATGCCTTCATCCTGTACCAAGCCCAATGCAAAGTCAAAGGACAGGTGCCGATGCATCAAAATGCATTCAGGGAGAAACTGGCTGTAGAGCTTTCAAGGGTCGGCACTCAGCAAAACACCCCACAGCAAGATCACCCAGAACCACACCGTCGCCTTGTACATATTGTTGATTCAAAAGCTCTGGAAAGCTAAAGTGCAGGAAACGCCATGCAAAAACTCCCATCAAATGTGCAACATGCAACATGCCCTTGTGTTTTGTTGCAAAACGTGACTGCTACAATGACTGGCACAGAGAGAGGCACAAGTGAACTTAAATGGATGCCTCGGGCCATGGCGGTCAGGCGGGACGCTTTGGAAAGTGTTGATTCATGTAATTGTGAATGATCCCTTACTAGTCACATGAACGCACACAGACCAGCCTTAATCCAATTCTGTCCTAAAGTCTAATAACTTGCGAGCAGCCGCAACTTCGTCAGACTTAGCTGTCAATTACGACGACAGGAGGAGGGCGGCTACGCAGATGGATGCATTCCTATTGGTCACGGGGCGAATCATGCTCAGTCACTGCCACCGAGGTATGGTCTGACAGGATGGGCTTTTTAACACTGTAGGGGCAGACTCCAATCTTATGACAAGTGACAGCATGGATGTCATTGAAGACATTTTGCTGCTTTTTTCTAGTATGACATCTCTACTGAGCACAGTTGTGTTTCTGCTTGCCATCTATCTAACTTTCAGCAGCTTTGCTTCTGAGAAAAATTGCCCTCCAGGTCCCACTCCACTCCCGCTGGTTGGCAATTTGCTACAACTGGGTCGTAAGCCACCTCACATCGCACTCTATGAGGTAAGTAAATAATGAGATACAGTTCTTAATAAATTTATTAGACCACCACCCAGTGTAAAGCTTATGCCAACGGTGCTCCAAAATAACCTCACTGGTAATTACCAAAATCATTTTTATGTTTCTGTAATGGTTAATCCACCAGGATGCACAAGCTCTTTTATCAAAATATTTTTAATACTAAAACATAATTATTGTTATCGATGAATTTTCAAAGTTACAGTTTTCCACAAAAGCAGAAAAAAAACAGTGAAGCACATTATTTTTTGACGAAGATGTCATATTATAGTTATTTTATTGCATTGCTGAACTGAAAATAAATTGTTTTAGTTGTTGAATGTTATGATTACTTTCTGACTTCTCAGAGAAGTCCAGTGCACCGGCTCAAATGTGGGTGCGAAAACATCAGTTCAGTTTATCATTTGCCTAAGAAATACAATATAATTTTTAGATTTTAAACAAGTTTTTGATAAACTTCTTGTTTTCATGACCAGGTGGTCTAATAAATTTGTGAAACCCTACATGTTGGGCAAAGGAAACATTTATTAACTGCTACAACAGATTTCCACTCACATGCAGAGAAACTTAAAAACATGTTTCTATGTTTTACTCACGTCAGCTGTCCAAGAAGCATGGGCCAGTATTCACTGTCTATTTGGGGCTCAAAAAGGCAGTGGTGCTGGCAGGTTACAAGACGATCAGGCAAGCTCTGGTCAATGTTCATGCCTTTTCAGGAAAAAAAACTCTTCAGATTATTAAAGACTTAAAATTAACAAACGGTGAGTGGAAAAAAAAAACAAAAATTTTTTAAAGTTTTTTTTTTTTTTTGGAGATTTTGAGGGTTTTTTTTTTATAAAATTTGTTTTTCTTTTGCTATTTGAAAAATTATCTATGAATCGTTTTTGCCAATGGAGATTCATGGAAGGAGATGAGGCATTTTACACTCACAGCCTTAAAAGAGTTTGGAATGGGAAAGCCAGTAACTGAAGAAAAAATCATAAAGGAGACGAAACGCCTGATTGAAGTGTTTCAAGAAAAAGAAGGTAACCCACCTTTGACACATTAACTTTTGCTAATAGCTCTCAGTCTTTCTAATTCAGTTCTAAAAGGATCAAATTGAAAACTGAACGGTCAAGACTGAAAACACACAGG
>VUQJ01033795.1:9844-24276 GCA_015108635.1 Andinoacara biseriatus | reverse complement strand
GTCCTATTTTCAACCACAAAACAACGATGGCTGAGAAAACAAACGGACTCAGTCATTTCACTTATTAATATAATTAATGATTAACCGGGGATGTTCCTCCACATTATGATTTTAGCATTGCACAACTTTTCCAGTGTTTTTCAGCCCTTTTTCTAACTTATTTGAACATGCTGTTGGTTTTAAATTTAAAACAAGTTTGATTGCATTTAAAAAGTGCAACTGAGTGATTGTAAAACGCGTGATGCACAATACACAATGCGTTTATTTTGTTTCTCAAAAAAGGGTTACTCATTGTCCCATCTTAGCGGTGCCATAACTAAGTGGTTGACTCATTTGGCTGTGGTTTGAGATGGGTAGAAAACACACCGGGACGGCCTTTTGGCATAAAAATCTGCAAAAAAAATACAGAGACCCTTTGTGAAGCTTGTGAGCACCTGAAAGAAGATTTACTCATTGGCCCAACTTAAGGGGGTTATTGTTGGCACGAAGAAAATTTGTGGTGGGGGAGGTATGCGCCCTACCGATCGTCCTTAGTTTACAAATTCCTTTCAATAAAATTCCATAAAATGTATTTAAAAACAAACAAACTTCTTTTTGCTTTCAGGCAAAGCCTTTGACACCAATGAGGTTGTAAACCATGCTGTCTGTAATATCATCTGTTCGATTATTTATGGTAAGCGATTTGAATACGATGACCCAGAGTTCAGAGCGATGGTGGGTCGAGCTATGAGGAACTCTCAGCTCTTGGGTTGTGCTTCATTACAGGTAAGATGATCTGACAGAAGCAGTACCAACTTAGTTACTGTAGTTTATTGTGTAAAAAGCATGCACATCGTGACGTTGATGTGAGCTGAATTATAGAGTAAAATCTGGATGCTTTGAAGTATGTCATACATTAGACAGCTTGTTGTTAATAAGAGACACAAATGGAAGACAGAGTCCTCTCTTGGTTGGCAGTGTTCTCATTGTACCTTCTGCCATTGTAAAGTCATATGATGAAGTCATCAGTGTATCACCTCCCCCTGAACGGGTTTTTTTATACTGAGGCCTTTCTTTGCACCGTGAGGGTCAGTCAGTCAAAGCAGATCACTCTATATGTACTCTATATATATACACCCTGCTTCCCTCAGTTCCGTGTCACTTTCCAGATTGTCTTCCTACTTACTGCTTACGGTCGAGGATGTTTGTGTTTTAAATTATCTACTTTTTACTGTCTATTTTCTTTTTGAACCGTTTGGGTTAGTGACTGCTGACCTCAAGGTTCTGGTTAACTTTTGAATAAAGATTTGGATTTTGGACTTTGCTCTGGTCTCCTATGTTCAGTATCTCTAATTGTCTTTAATGCACAGCTTTACACTATTGTGTACAGCTGTGTAATGCTGAAAGAAGGCATGAAAGCCATTAGTATTTTTTGTCATGACAAAATCTTTTCAGAATCATAACCATGTTGTACATAGTCTGCCATGAACCTGGTTTCAGGTTTTCTTATCCTTAATTCCAAGATCTTGCAGGATTGACAGCAGCTATAATCGCCTTTGCAGTAATGGCCTAGCCGTAAGGTCATGTCCAGTTATGTCGATGTTTTCTATAGTTAAAGATGCAAGTACAGTATAATATTTGATAAAGTGGTAATGTGTGTTGCATCTTTTTTTCTTGTTTGCTCAACAGCTATATAATTACTTTCCAAGGCTGTTCAGTTGGGTTAAAGCCCGCAAGGAACTGATGGAGAGCGCCTTTGCTAATAGGAGGCAGCTGGCAGCAGTGGTCAAGGGTTTACAGGACACCCTTGATCCACACATGTCCAGAGGTTTGGTGGATTCATTTCTCACTCGGAAGATTCAGCTTGAGGTGATCACCTGAATCAATTCTAACTCAATTCTGAGACTATTTTTGGATCGGAACAAGGACAAAAATGTGCAAATACAGTATGATGTAAAGATTTAAAGTAATCATATTACCATCTTTTCCTGTTTTCGCCTCGTAAAGCATCTGGAAATATGAATTCTCACTATCATGAAGACAACCTGCTGATTACTGTTGTCAACCTTTTTACTGCTGGCACAGAATCTACATCTACTACAATAAGATATGGCTTACTGCTCATGGCCAAGTATCCAGAAATACAAGGTAAGAATTATAATACACTTAGTTACTGGGGATGTTTCATTCACCAGAAGTCCAGAACTGCGGACTTAAATCTGATTGAGATGCTTTGGCATATTTCATTTAAAAAAAATTTTTTATTCGAGCATTAATTCATATGTTGGCTTTTCAGATCTAATAAATATACTGAAATGGAAGCATGCTTTGGATCATAATAAGGTCGTGTTTTGTAAACATCTGTTAGCACAGATGTATAAAAACTAACAGTTGATAATGCCATAGTGATACAAGATAAATATGCAATTCAAAATGTTAGAATTATGTAATCACTGCCTATAGTAAATACAAATGACTAATCATTTTATCCTATTGTTAATTGTACTTTCTGAAAATGTACTTTGAAAATAAATACATTTAAAAAAGAATTGCTACATCGTTTATTGTTACGTGTAAAAACATGTTCACAATGCTACAATGACTAAAAAAAAAAAGCACATCAAAGCCCTTGTGGTCCTCAAACACTAAACCCCTCTAAGGTCCTTCCACTTTTATAATATTAACCTGCTGATCCTGCGAAGAGTGATTCGAGTTCAACGCTGGTTGGGTTGAAACACTGCAGTCCTGGAAAGCCCGTGCTGAGCAACTGCTTTGGAAATCAGACGTTTTACTATCTAAGGCTCTGAAAGTCTGAGGATGTGACTCTATGCTGTATGTTGAGACATAGGATTGTGTGTAGGAAGGCATGAGTGTTTGACTGGTTTGATATGCAGCCGCATAAGGTTGTGTTTGAGGAGGGGTGTGAGTAAGAGGAAGGCTGTCAGCACTGCTACATGGTGGAAACCCATTCATGCTTGTAGGGTTGAGTCCTGGCAGTTTAAAGGCCTCTACATTTTCTAAGCTTTCTAAAGAGTTGTAGCTAGACTGGGTTTGGCTACACTGAGTATAAGTTCCTTGACTAAAACTGAAGGTGTCTTGGCTAAATGAGGTAGAGGCAGAAGCTGCTGGCAAAGCAGAGGGGGATGGAGTTTTGTTTTGCGGCTTCTGAACACTGCTACAATGTCCCATTTTGGAGGTAATGGCCTGTAGAGTGCTGAGGATCTGTTTCTGAATCTGGGTCTGCTGTGATTGTTCCCTCTCCAAACGGCACTGCTGCTCCACAAGCATCTTCACAGCCAGGCCCAAGCTACGCACCTCAGAGCCCAGGCTCTGAATCTGATCCTGCAAACCGCCTCTGACTCCAGCATCCTGGACTGCCTGCTGAGGACTTGGGTTCCCCTCACCACGAGGGGCACCCTGACCCCCGGGGGCCTGTATGCGGATAACAGCACCCCCAGGAGATGCAGATGTTAAAGGTGCTTGTGGCCGGTTTGAAAGACGAATCCCAACTCGAGGAGGAGGAGGAGGAGGAGGAGCAGGAGCAGGAAGGGAACGGAGAGATATTCCTGGTCTCTGGGTGAGAGAACGTCTAGGGACGCTGCCACTTCCAGGCTGACCCCCCGTAGCAGTCTGTGTAACATTGAAAACATTTAATTTAAAATGGTGTTCATACTACACTCTTCCTATTAAGATGTTCAACTAGTGTCAGTATGTCCAGGCTCCTAGACTCAGGTGAGAAAATAGCCTATTATTTTTTTGGTCAAGCAAAGATTAACCAAATACAAAACACAGAAATATTTTAAGAGAAAAAAATAATGGCTTTAAGGAGTCGCAAGACCAGAAACTACCACATCCCTTCAAGTCACAGCAAAAGTTCAAAAGAAGAAAACGACACTGGGGTAAGGGCAAACAAAGCCTGTGATTTAGCAGGTACTATCTGACAATGATAAACTCCCATATCCCACTTTAGTAAAAGTGATTAAAAAGCTAAGAGGTGAAATTATTCTCACCTCTTCAGTGGTCAGATCATAGGTTTCAGGTGGTTGTGGCACAGCATTCCTCAAATCAGCACCTTGGACACTTGTGTGATCTCTCCTCAACAATGTTGCCACTGTTGAAAACTGCTGAAAAGCAATGTATACAAGACTGATTGATATTTGGATGTTAGTCTACGGTATATTTCAAAGGTCTCTGCAACTGAAGACAGTAAATACAAATCTTACAATTGGGCTCATGACAAATACACTCATGCTTAGGGAGGTACCTTCATTCTGTGTGATAAAGCTTTATCCAAAAGTCTCTTTCGAGCTGCCAAGATCGAACTAGTGGCTGGAGAAGGAGTGACTCTTCGACGCACAAATACTCCAGAAGCAGCTGGTGTGGAAGTCATAGCGCCAGTTTCTGATCTTGGTACAGTGGACTGTGAAGCCCTCTGTTGGCTTTGCTGTGCGAGTGATGTGACACTAACGATCTGGATGTCATTTTCTTCCTTATTTCCCTCAGGTTTCTGTTCTTTCCTGCTGCCTCCATTGGTCTCCCCAGAGGAAGTCGCAGTACCCTCTGTGTTAGTGGGAGTCTGTTTGGCAAAGTCAGCAGCTGCTGCAAAGCCGGCATGTTGAGATGGTAGTAGGTTTTGGATTTGAATGTTGCTCCAGTTCTGTTGTACTGCTCCGGTTTGAGTTTGCACCTGTGCTGGTGATGTGCTACTTCCAGGCTCCACAGGTCTCACCCTCCCCGGCGGCCTCCCTTGGAACTCCCTCAGGAACAGGTAGATGGCCTGAGCAGAAACCTTGATGTTGTCCAGCTCCAGTACAGCTTTGATTTTACGAAGACTCAGGCCAGCCTTCCGCAGTTCTACCACTTTGTGCTTTGCGGCATCATCTAGCCGGCCCATGCTGAATTAGACTGTTCTGTCTTTGGAAAAGTTATAAAACGTGAACTTAAAGTTAGAGTATGTTTAATATTTAAAAGGTGTGATCAATATAACAATATTAGAGGTGTAGGGTTATAGCAGTACTGCAATAGCTTTGACATTTTGAAAACTTTTTATCTATATACAGTACTGTGAAAAAGTATTTGTCCCCTTCCTGATTTTAGTTTTTTGCATTCTGTCACACTTACACGTGCATGTCATGGAAAGAACATTATACAACAGTCAGACGTGGTGGTAGTAGTAGTATGACGGTCTGGGGTTGCTTTTCAGCTTCAGAACTTGCTGTAATGACTTATACGTGAATTCTGTTCTCTACCATAAAATCCTAAAGGAGAATGTCTGACCATCAGTTTATGCACTGAAGCTTAAGTGCACATGGGTTATACATCAGGACAATGATCTGAAACATACCAGCAAGTCTACCTCTGAATGGCTTAAAAGAAAGGTTTTGGAGTGACCAGGGCCTTTCTGTGTGGAGTTTGCATATTCTCCCTGTGTCTGCGTGGTTTTTCTTCAGGTCCCACAGTCTAACGACATGCAGTTAGTGGGGTTAGGTTAATTGGTGATTCTAAATTGTTCATAGATGTGAATGTGAGTGTGAATGGTTGTTTGTCTATCTGTGTTAGCCCTGCAACAGGCTGGCAACCTGTAAAGGGTGTACCCTGCCTCTTAACCTATGACAGCTGTGATAGGTTCCAGCCCCCCCCGTGACCCTGAAAAAGATACGCAGAAATCAATGGATGGATGGATTGTCAAAGTCTGGACTTAAATCTGATGGAGATGCTTTGGCATGACCTTAATAAGGCCGTTTATTCTTGAAAACCCTCTAATATGGCGGCATTAAAAAAAAAAAAATCTGCAAAGATTCCTCCACAGTGATGTGAAAACCTCATTGCCAGTTATCGCCAATTCTTGATTGCAGTTATTGCTGTCAAGTGTGGCACAACCAGTGATTAGGTTTAGGGAACAATTACTTTTTCACATAGAGCCAGGTAAGTATGGATTGCTTTTTTCCCTTAATATTTTTTCACAGCCTGTAATGTTAATTATACACATAATATAGTAGATTGTACTTATTGCATGCTTTTGAAAAATTGTACTTTTAATATCAATATTATGAATTCTTCTCCATGATAACTTTGACCTGAAAAGCTGATATTTGGACAACCTGAAAGGATTTTTTTTTTTTTATCTCATCACAGAAAAGAGTTTTTCATTACAGACTTTATCATGCCAAACTCTTTTTATGAATGGTAAACAAATAAACCAGGAAGCGTTTTTCGTGTTGTAAATGGTGCTGTGGGACCAAAAAGATCAACCCAGTGAAAACACTGCCAAGGGCACATATCTTATCACAGAAGTATAAAACACAACACAATGTAAAAAATACAGCATATGAAAAACGTGTTTCTTTTCCTTCCTCATTTCCCCCCCGTCGGTTATTCTAGCAAATAAGGCTGTATGCTTAGTGGTTATTGTGGATATAATTTCTTCAAGATGAAAAAAAAATTAGTGCATGATTAATTAAAAAAAAAAACACGACATTTTATTGTAATTGCAGGAGTACTGCACAGTAACTCCGTGTTAGCTGAGCAGGGTAACCAACAGCTAGCACAGTATAAAGTGATGCACTCACTTGATCCACAAAAAGGAAGCTCGACTGGCGTTTCCTGTTCGCTTAGTTCATTTCACGCAGCTCGATAAAACATTAAGACTTTGCATAAGTCCGCTGCGTCGCACACGCGCGCACTCATAAACTCACACTTAATCGTCAAAAATGTAAAATAAACAGATGAGTTGTAAGTGGCGCTCAGTTGGTTACGTAATTTCCGCTCATCGTCATCGCCGTGCGACGTTTTCTCAGGCCGCAAGTGATCAAACAGGGCTCAGCGCGTGTGAAAGAGATGTAAGTTTTTAACCTCTTTTTTAAGCTTCGGTCGAGCTGGTTTTGACTCCAAAACGTATTTAATCGTATGCGGAAAATTGTGCAACACTTTGTAATCGCAGATGAGACCAGTTTAGGGTGAAACAGCAGCCCGTTTGCTGCCTTCCCCTTGTTTGAATGAATTCAATGGCGGCGGATTCCTGCTCAGATTCAAGATGTTAGCAGTGAACTTAACTAATTTACTTTTTTTTCCTGATAAACAATGTTTTCGTAGAAAATTTACTAAACAAATCTAATAACTAATAATAGGAGTCAAAATGATTTTTATAAATTACATTAATTTCAGTTTGTCAACATAAGGCATGGAGAGGCTTTGATCTTTTTTGTTTGTTTTTTCCCCACAAAGTTTTGTTTACACTGTAATCCCGTTCGTGTGCGTGAATGAAAGGGAAGCAAATGTACCACTGAAGCTGCAAGGGGTAGAGACAGTAGAGGTGGATGAACGTAAATACCTGGGGTCAACCATCCAAAGCAATGGACAGTGCACAAGAGAGGTGAAGAAGAGAGTGTGGGCAGGATGGAGTGGGTGGAGATGAGTGTCGGGGTATTTGTGACAGAAGGAAAGCAGCAGCCGTGAAAGGGAATTTTTAGAAGATGGTAGATGTGTGGTGATGTATGGTTTCGAGATAGTGGTGTTGTGGCACAGTTGAAGATGTTGAGATTGATAAAGAGACGAGTAAGCCAGGCTACTGTGGTGCAAGCCAGCTTCCTCGACTAGCAGTTCATGATAATGTTCATAATAAGATTGGTTGCCAAGGATACCAGTTCATACAGACACTGCTGCTCTACACCCCCCACCCACTGCTGCGGTGGGGGGTGTAGAGCATCTATTTACAAACATCTCCAGGAGACGATTAAATACACCGCCATCCAAGACAAATTCCAAATACTACAATTGTTTGGGTACAGGTTTTCATAACTGATTGCTGACAGACCTTAGAGTTTTCTGGTTTCCTCTCAGGTGAAAATCCAATCATCTGAATTTTTAGTTGTACTCCACCATGTAGAAACAGACACTCAAACACTCCTCCAGATCTAATCCAGTTCGATTCAGCTCTACTGAGTCTGATTGAGTTCGTACTGTTTGTGCATCGTACTGTTTGTGCATCGTACAGTTTCTGCATTAGAAATGAGAACATCAGAGGGACCGCTCAGGTTGAGTGGTTTGGGGAGACAGAGTTCAAGGCCGAGCTAGCTTGGACATGGAGAAGCATGCAGTGGATATACTGGCCAAAGGATATTAAAGATGAAGCTGCCAGGCAGGAGGAAAAGAGGACGAGCACAGAGAAGATTCATAGATGCAGTGAAGGACATACAGAGGGTTGGTCTAACAGAAGAGGATGCTAGGGATAGCGTGAGATGGAGGCAGACGAGTTGCTGTGGCAACACATTAAGGGAGAAGCTCAAATTAAACTGAACTAAATATATAAAAGAGGAATTAAAAATGAAAAAAAGTGAAAAAAAATGTAATAGAAAATATATAACAATAATGCCTCTGGTGGTAATAATAGCAACATTATGCACACATCTGCATTAACACTGATAACCATAAAGCTCTTGAAATGTTTAAAGGAATCTAGGGTAGCTGGCATTTAACAAAAGAACACGTCCATTGTGCCTTTTTATTTTTATTTTAAAGAACCCTCCAGTATCAAACCACAGCCACTACTTAGACGTATCAGGAGAGTTAAATTGCAGAGTTGTAAATGAACAATAAATAAATGGACATAGGAGGTGGTGGCATGGTGGTGCAATGGTTACCTTCGAGGCACTGTTGTCTCAAAGCAAGAAGATCTGCTGGCTGGCTGGGGCCTCTCTGTGTGGAGTTTGCGTGTTCTCCCTGTGTCTGGGTGAGCCTGCAGTCTGGTTTACCTCCCACTGTTCAAAGACATGCATGGAGTTGGGTTAGTTGTTGATTATAAATTGGCCATAGGTGTGAATGTAAGGGAGTCCAGGGTGTACTCTGCCTCTCAGCCTGCAACAGCTGGGATAGGTTCCAGTAGTTGTTGGGGGGAAATAAATTAAAGCTTGTAGAGAAAATGGGCAAAATGATACAGATTCAAGCATATATTAAGAAGGCGCATCTGCTCTAATTCTAGGTTTAAAAATTTGTTAAAGTATTATAAGATCAGAAAAACTTTCATTATTTTCTCAGTCCAGTTACTTGTGTTATTTTGTTCTAAAACAGTAGCTACTACAGAAAATATATAACCCAAAATATCCTTTATTTCATCTGCTCAAAGAGTTTTTGTCTTTACAATTGTTCATTTCTGCTTTCTGTCATATTTTTGACTAAATACCTCATTACAAAGATATTTATTTATAATGCAACAATCTTAAGTTGTGAGCTTAGATTATTCTCAGTGTAAAAATATCAAAGTAACAGTGGCTTTTCCTTGACCTAAGGGCACCCTCACCCACAAAGCGGAAGGAGGAAGAAAAAACAAAAGACAGAGCCAAAGAAAAGCTTGGGACAAAGGAAGGAGAGAAGGAGAGAGGACGAGAGAAAGAGAAAGCGAGGAAACGCCGCAGTGCTTCCACCGGCAGCAGCAGCAGGTTTGCCCTCTTTTAATGGGATCATTTATACGCATGTTGAAGATAAAATCGTTTTTCTAAAATATATTTCCTTTTATTGATTTTGACCAGATCTAGCTCTTCTTCAAGCAGCAGTTCTGGTACCAGCTCAGGTTCTTCAAGTGGATCCAGCTCGTCTGGTTCCAGCCGCTCTGGCTCTTCTAGCTCTCGATCCTCCTCGTCTTCCAGCTCCTCGGGTTCTCCGAGCCCCAGCCGGAGACGCCACGATAACCGTCGCCGCTCCCGCTCTGTGTGAGTCACGTCATCTAATACAGCCGCTTGGTCTCTGTGCACCGTGATTATTGTATGTTCTCTTGTTTGAGCTGTGATGAAGTTATTTAGTCTTTTGCTCCGCAGCTCCAAAACACAGAAGACCAGAGATGACAAGGAACGTCGGAAAAGAAGCCCAACACCCAAGCCAACTAAAGTTTACTTAGGGCGACTCACCAGGAATGTCACCAAGGTTAGCTTTTCTAACAGAAACAGGCAATAACACAACATACAACTGAGGGTTGAAATGCTGATAGAATGTCTGAACCCAACTAAAAATGCTTGATTTACGTCTCTGTTAGAGGATTACTTTATCACCCAATGTCTAGTTGGTTGTAAGTGTTGGCAAGATACTGCACTAAGCTAAGTAGAGCCCAGCTGCTATATTGGAGAGCTGATATTATTGGCTGATATAATCTTGTTGCTGTTATATTGTATTTGCCTTTATAATCGCTGATAAACGACACAGACAGGAGAAACATCCTTGAAGCGCATTATGAAGGTTGCCATTTCATAGTTTGCCCACCAGAGGGCACTGCAACTTTCCTATTGGGAACACACTTGTTTGGAAGCCATAAATACAACCATCAGGTGTTTCAGAGTCAGGTGAAACAGAAATGGGTAATCCACAACTTGTGACAATAAAACAAGTTTATTTTTTAAACTGCATTGTCATATTATCTTAGTAAGGACTCATAAATAACTACACATAAATACTAGGAAAATCTGTTTTGTGTGTCCGATATATCGGAATTTTAAATTGCATGCATACATGCAAGGTTGTGATTTTTTTTAAATTTTATTTGCCTGCTTATAAGAACTTTTTGGCTTTAGAATCTTGAACCTGCTGATAAACTGTCTTACCACTGCAGCCCTTGGGCATTTTTTCCTTTCCTATTTGCGAGCAGGATTTATAAGGAATACTAATGGAGAGCCATGAATGTTTTTTCCTTTCACTGTGAGCGGGGCTTGATTGCAGCCTGACTCTGTGACACTGTCTTGGAAATGCCATGTCAGTTGGTTAAGAACAGTCACATTCATAAAGTGGAATTGTAGAAAATAAAAAAGAAATAAAAGCAGATTTCCTCATGTAATGCTGTTATATTAATTTAATATTTTCATGACACAAAAGTTTTACAGCTGTGTCTATGTTGAACAGGAACACATCCAGGAAATCTTTTCTACCTATGGCACAGTCAAAGCGGTCGACATGCCAATGGACAGACTCCACCCACACCTGCACAGGGGCTGTGCTTATGTGGAGTTTGAGACCCCCGAGGAGGCCCAGAAGGCACTCAAACACATGGACGGAGGTATGTGTGCACGTCAGTGCTTTAATCCAGACCGACTTGTGCAGTATGTGTTAATGTTGGATAACCCCGTGCTGACTCTTACGACTAGGTCAGATTGACGGACAAGAAATCACTGCTTGTGCTGTGCTGCCTCAGCGAGTCCGTCCTCCACCTCGTAGACCATCTCTGCCTCGGAGAATGCCCCCACCACCACCCATGTGGCGTCGCAGCCCACCGCGCATGAGGAGAAGGTACTATGATTCAACCAGAAACTGTTTTCATTTGTATTTGACTTTTTTTTTTAAATGTCTAGTAGCCTTCTTGTCCTCTCACAACACTTATTTATTTTTTTGCCCTTGCAGGTCCCGCTCACCAAGAAGGCGATCCCCAGCACGCCGCCGCTCTCGTTCCAGATCTCCCGGACGCAGGCGTCACCGCTCTCGTTCCAGCTCCAACTCTTCTCGATAGATGGGTTTTCCTATCGCACCCATTCTCTTAGATTGCTAGAGATCATATCAGCGTCGTTTTTTTGATTCCTCAATCTTTATGTGGCCACACCAGACTTAAGTCATCTGATCTGTAGCCAACTTCTCTGTGATAGCGCTCTTTTTGCAAAGTTTTTTTTTTCTCCATGTTTTCTGTAGGTTTATTCTGGAAAGCTAGCCCAATACATTTCAAGTGTGTCTTCTTTTTACACTGTGTTGAATTTTTAGACATTTTGAAAAATAAAACTTTAACAATCTGAAAGGGCCCGACTGTATATTTTTTATGGCTCAGTTTATGTTATTAACCCATGTCCCAAGAACCCAACCATACCAGCTCCAGGCAAAGAGGAAGGGACAAGAAAACGGTTGTTACGGACATTCAGGCTGTGGGTGAACACTCACTTTTGCTTAGGAAGGCTCCTGTCAGAGGGACATCGCCCAGAAGTATCTCTATGACAGCATTAGTGAGTCAACATGTCTTATTACTAAGGAAACTTTCCTCATTACTTCCTTTATTACCTTTTTTAGCATAGGAGCCCTGGAATGGGCTCTGGTTTTAATGCAAGTGCAGATGAGTCTTCTGAGGGCTGTTCTCTTTAAAAATAGGCTACTTCTTTTCATCGTTGCTTGTTCTTATGACGTTTTCCATCAAGATTAACGTAAAGACATGAGAGGTCTTTTTTCTTTTTGGACTATTCCACCGGAGCCTTGGGCTTGTCTAACAGGAAATGCATGGCTGCAACTAATTTCATTAATGTCAAGTGTCCCAGTACGTAATGCCAGTGAGCCAGCATGCACCTCTGGAACAGATCTAAACGGAGTGCAGTTGTTATTATACATATTAAATAGAAATTAAAGTGAGTTAATGTCACCGGCAAACATACGCAAATTGTTTTGTTACCATGCCCAAGTTTTTTTAATCTACGCATAAGTGTTTAGGCAAAAGACAACATTTTATAGAGTAATGAAATAGCGAGGGAGACGGTGAGTGCGTAAATTTGGGTGTATCCACTCCGTGAGCGTCTCCGTTATGACCACTGGAGGTCTCACTCCAAACAGACAAAAAGAGGACTTGTGCATTTGCTGTTTCAGTATCAGCATCTACACAAGACTGACAGTGCTCTTTCCCCCCCTCATTAAGCCTCCACCTAAATCTACGCCGCTCTTATTTGGCCAGGCGCGCTCCAAATTTAGTTCAGTCAGTCCGGCCACAGTCTCTAGGCTACTTTCGATGCGCGACAGCTTGAGGATTTTAGAGGCTGATCAGGCGTCGGAGCGCAACAGACCAAACTTACGCGACTGCGGATCACAAAATGATCAGACAGCGTGTGAAAGCGCTTCTGGACAAACCTGGGAATGGGAACTGTGCCGACTGTGGAGCTGCAGGTAGGCTGGAAGAGGGGATTCACTCGCAGATGCTGGGCTTCCGGTTTTAAGTATTTTATATGGTCATACATTCTGTGGTAATCCTAACTGAATCACACGAGAGTTTATGGATTGATTTCTCTTCACAGACAGTTGTGAAACAGCTGATAATGCCCGCAGTCGGAGGCTTTCGGTAGTTTTTCGGTAGTCAACATTTAACTTCATTAAAAATGGAAATGGGGAAATTTCCGAAACGCCCTTTTCTGTGTAAACAATTTGCAATTTAGCACGTGGGAGCATGCATGCATCTGAAAAAGCGTGCATGGGCAACAAGCCCGTATATATACATGAGGGCATCCTATTATATACCAACAATAAACAGTTTTTAAATGTGTGTGTTTGCACCAGTTTCTTTTCCACGGGAAATTGGGGCACTGTGTGCATTTTCTAAGGGGAATGACGTGTGTGTTAGACCGGGTGAGTCATGGTGGATGGTTAACCACGCGTTGTGATCTTGTCTCGGCGGTACAGATGCTCGGTCCTGTCTTTACACAGTTTTTAAATGACACTCAAGGAAGTACTCGAGTCCTTCATTCTCATGGTGTCTTTGCATGTATGTGGTAGAACTGCCTTTCACGTTGTCTTCCTCAGAAATGGTCGAAGGGCTGCTGAATACTGACACTAACCTTGTTGCCCCAGAGTCTGTGGCTCAGTTACAAAATAACCACAATGACAGCTGTAATAAAACCTTGCGCTAGATGAAGCTAAAACTAGACTTTAAAACATGTCTGTAAGAGCTCACACCTCCGCTTTGTCACTTGCCGCTCAGTGTTCGCTAACCTTACTAAATTTTAAAATACTGCATGGGTTTAAAAAAAAAGATCAAGAAAAAAAAAAAAAAAAAAAAAAAAAAAGTCTGATGGGCTGTCAAATTAGAGTACTTTAGAGAACAGTAGATGAGGATGGTGTCAGCATACTAGAGGGAACTTTCAAATTGTCTCCATGTTTGGTCCAAATGTAAATATTTTGACCTTCAACTAAAACTTTCTCTTGTCAAACTAAAGCAGGGTTTCTTTCAATCAAATGGTTTAGGATACCAACTGGTATCATAGCTGTGGTTCTTATAACTCTAAATTGAACAGACTGTCTTTATGAGTTGAACAATATGCAAATCGTTGAAAAAAGTGATACTGGAGGAAATGCCAGGGCTAACCACCGAATTCATCTTCTAAGGACAAAGGCTATCTGATCAAAACAGAAAACGTTGCCAGCCACAGAGTGCTGGACTCACTGATGGACTAAGAGACTGCCACTGCTTTTAGTATAGCTAAAAATGTGATATGCTACATTCACGCCAACCTGCCTCTTACCCTATGATAGAATCCATACTGGTAGCATGAGGCAAGACTTGGACTTTATAGCGGTTGCACAGGTAGTCCAGCCCCTCCAGGATGGCACATTATTACATGCCATTGCCAGAAGGTTTGCTGTGTCTCCCAGCACAGTCTCAAGAGTATGGAGGAGATTCCAGGAGAGAGACAGTTACTGGGCTGGACAGGGCCGTAGAAGGTCCTTAACCCATCAGCAGG